>QBDW01001146.1:0-119762 GCA_003261595.1 Maconellicoccus hirsutus
CTTTGAATGTAAGAAATTGAAAGTTTCTTCAAATTAGATTTAACATGGCTTACCTCGGAATATTTTTGGAGCCTTTCTTCGCCTCCCCCTTCCCTCGCTGCGTTCCTTATGTACTTATCTAAGAAGTATTATCAAAAATGTTATTAGATTCACTGTTCAAAGTAGCCGCATGTTTTCAAAGTTGACCCAAATAAGGGTAAATCTCTGATTTCGAAAAACTAACGCTAAAAAAGTACCTCTTATTGGTAATTGCAAATGACGATAGTCGATTAGGCGAGGAACGACGTGGGCGTATGAAGTTTACAAAGACATGTACTTATAATACGAATTGGGAATTGAATGTGGAAATGATGCAGAATAACAAATCCGTGGCAACAGTTGATAACACGACGTACACGGTTGAGAAAATGTCGACGAAAGCGAAACGAGCAAAGAAAATACATCTGTTTTCGTTAACGCGCAACAAAACGTTACGGTAATAATTGATGTAAAATTATTTCGATACGATAGCGAAAACGTAACGGAGAATTAAATTTTAAGAAAACATGTATTGGGAATTGAAAATATAGTTTCGGGAATAAAATTGGTACGTCGTGAGCATAGTGAAAAGAAAGGTTACGAAGGATAGCGACGACGAGGACGTCGAAGAAAGGAGGATAATTAAAACAGGGCGTATTTTGGGCTTTTTTGCCATGCTCGATAATTGGAGAATAAAGCTAAGACGCCATTATTACGCGATATGTATTCGTAAAGCTGAGAAACCCTGGTTATAAAATTTTCCTGCCGGTGGTATTTTATTTGCAATGTACGTGATTTCGAGATCTCTTTCTGTATGGCTGCGTTGTGATGTCATTTTGTTTCGCAGTGTTTTCGTCGTGTACTCACCTTTTAAGTGTGCACCCCTAAGGCGGAATATAAAATTAACCCTTTCCTCGCTTTTTCTCGGTACACGTTCTTCGTGTTTTGTTGGAGCCGCGTATGCGACGGCGGCGTACGCGGCGCCCAACTCGAGTCATTCATATAATTAATGCTTTTACTTTGTCTTACATTATATTTAGATAACGAAGTTTAAGTTTCCTTTCTTCGCCGTTTTCTAATTCACTTGAAATTCTGCGTCGCTTCGTTGCTCTTTCGCCGAACCCTTATTAACGTGTGTATTGCGCCTTATCTTTTGCCAGAATTCTTTGTAGGAGCCGTGATGCGAATGGGATTTTTTTCGGGTGAAGTTTTAATGCCACTGCTTGGGTAGGAAGTTTTCGTTATTGGGGAGAAGAGCACGGTCATGGGAGGTATTTCTCTGGTGCATTTTCACGTGTAAATTTGGTTTATATTCTTGAGGCAGGGGACAAAATAAATTACTACATTTTGACTTCTGATGGTGTCTATTTTTTGGAATGTGTGTAAAAAAAGTCATTCACAGCATTCTGAATAATTTGTATTTGGATTATTTTTCAATTTAGTATCACCTCCACTGCTCGTTTTCTCGGCATGAGTCTTCAATTTATGATTTTGAAGTTCCCTCTATTTAAAAAGGTAGCAGACTGATGGGCAGATGCTCGGTTGTTGTTGGAAAAAAAATCTTCAGGATTTTAAAAATTATTCTGTCGATTTTTTAGTGCTTACGTATTTTATGAATCCTATGCTTTTATGGTCTGATGAAGCTTATTTGAGAATATTCTTTAAAAATTACAAACAAATAAGAAATATTTACAAAATATTTACATTTTTTTTTTTCAAATAATTAGTTAATTACTTTATGAAAATTCTCATTTTTGTTTTCTGGAAATTTTTCATGTGTGATTTCAAGAATTGTCGAATCATTTTTTTGTTTTTTTTTTGTGTTTCAGTTTCTCATTTTTTTTTTTGGAATTTTATTGTTGAGTACCTTAAATGAAAATCAACTGTGAGCACCACTTCATTAAATAAATAAAATAATTGAAAAAAAAATTCAAAATTGGTATTAGAAACTCAACTTTTAAACACTACTTCATTTCAAAAAATTTATACAAAGTTTCTGAATTTTTGAAATTCGAAAAAAATTTTGGTATTCTACTCGCATTTTTTCACGGGTAATTTTTGCCCTCTGTGTATTTTTTTTTTCAAAAAGTAGTTTACTTGAAACACAGGGTGATGAGATCTCAAAAAAAAAACTGCTTTAGAGACTAAATCTTATCAAATCATGAGCAAGATAACTACTCGTAGATATAGCATAAAAAGCTGTGGTCAGAATACTTTTCGGTTTAAAATGAAAAAAATTAACTTGGAAAACCAAAGAGTTAATTTTCAAAATTTGTGTTTTGAAGTTGTAGAAGTTGATAAAAAGAGACATAAGTTGGGTGAAGTAATATCGATATTGAATTAAATTAAATTAAATCGCCAAAATTTATCCAATAAAAATTTTTTTGAATTGTTGAATCTTTTTTAAAATTTATTTTGTTTTAGTTTTCTGTTTGAGTTTTTTTTTGGAATTTTCTCCTGGATTATAAACAAAAATCAATCGTTAACATCGTTTAATTGAATAGATAAAGCAATAAAATAAATTTTCAGCGTAAAAAAATCTAAATAAATTTAAGAAAAACTTACAAAAAACTAAAGTACAGAAAAAAATTGATTTAAAAGTTTTTTATTACGCAGATAGATTTTGAAAATTCAATTTAATTTAATATCGACAATGTGTTGTCAGTCGATTTGTTTCTTTTGTAACGTTTGTAAATTTGAAAAAAAATTCACTTTTTGGCTTTCCAAGTCACTTCTTCATTTTAAATCGAAATATTCTTACTACTGCTTTTTGTTACATACAGTTATCCAGTTATCTAACCGTTATGAAGTGAAGGAGGGGGGGGGGGAGGTTGAAGGTCTCGGTAGATATAAATGTATTTGTAAGCTTTTCCAGAAAAAAAATAATAAGCAAACCCCTGTAAAAGTTAAAAAAAAATTAAGATACGCTTCCCCTCTTATAAGGAATCCTCGAGCTTGCGAGAGCTCATCACATCGAGGAATACGTCGACAAGCGCGATTAACTAATTATATAATAGCTCGGGAAATCTCGTTTTCGATTGGTATAAATAACGTTGAAAGCGGGGCGAAGTCAATTGGCAGAGCAGACGTACGCGGGACGAATCCGCCGAGATGACGGATACATTCGACGATCAATTTACAACTTTTTAAGTAGGGGAGGAGTACACCGAGAGCTAGCGTCTAATTTCCAAGCTTAAAATTCACCGAAGAGTAATTAAATCTAGGAAAATGTAAGACCTTGTGCGCCTATCACAAAGGGGTGATTTTTCGGTTTTATTTCATTGTTGATGCGGAAGCACGCTTATGGCAAATCGCAGAATCGTAAAATTGCGCGAAAACGAGTAAAAAAGAGCAAAAGATCGGTGTGGGAAAAAAGGGTCGAGTTTTTGGGTTTTTTTCTCGTCCTCTTGAGCTCGTATATCAACTATATAAATCCGGTTAATTGTTATAAAAAAACCGCTTACCGCCTCAATGGGATAGTTGGCGGTGTTTTCGGTGTACGTATGTGTGTGCGTGTGTGATGTGTATATGAAGGAAAAGCACACGGTTAAAAATTAATTTTCGTCTGGTTTTTCTTCGGACGCTATATGAAAGGTATGTTGAAAAAATAGGGGTGCGAACGGGCTACTCACTTTTCAACCCTTTTTTTTTGTTTTAAAAACAGATTTTTCTTTTTTTATACGACTGGATTGTTTCGCAGTTGTTACGACTTGGTAATATGTATTTTTTAGTAGCTTTTCAGTGTGGAGGGAGTTGAGGATTTCGGCGATGCGTTAAATTAACCATTTTAAGAGCCCCCTTTGAAACAATATGCTGTTAAATGCGAATTACCTTTGTGTGTAGGGTGAATCGAGGAGAGCTTTTTCAAGTGGTTCTTTATTAAATAAAACGACGACATTAATTGTTTACATTTTTAGTGTCCTGTACAAAGACGATGATTTATGAAGGTGAAAAAGAATTCAAGATGGAGGGATTTTTTGGGTGCACGAATTACGCGTTCACGTTTGGAAAGAAATAAGAAATGAAGCACGTCAGGGAGGAGTTATGTAAACGATTATTCTTCGCGTATATTATACTCGTCTGATGACTTGTCAACGTAGTTTACTATTGTTTCAACAAATTACCGTCAAAATGTTCAATTAATGCGACATCAGATACAACAAAGTGAGAAAAGTCATTAACGATTGCGTTAATTGAAACAATGTCGTGAAGGGGAGGACGTGACGGGTGAAATTTGATTGGTAAAGCGCCGTGCGGGCGTCGATGATACGCGATGGAGGCTTTTTGCGAAACGTGTCGCGGCAGGTGTACCTAATCGGTATTTTCATTTTGGAATTCCAGTGTGTGCGTTTTAATTTCGTATTTTCGAGCAAAGACAGGCGCGAATTTCGCGAGAGTTTGGAAATTAATTTTTAAGAGACAGCGTCTTATGTGAAAAATAATCGGTTCTGGGGCGAATTAACAGAATAATAAGATTTTCTGTGTATTTTTTTCCCGATTTGTCTAAAACTTAATTTGAAAAGTGGCTGAAACGCTTTTACAACGAGCTCTTATCATGAATAATTTATTACTACGTTGAGAGGGCATTTTTAATTGCATACAAATTATACAAAAAATTGCTAATTTAGTCATTTTAATTGTTTTGTTTTTATGTGTATTTTTTTATCTCAGAAATTCTCATTTTGCAATTTGTATGTTTTTTAAAATCATGTCAGACTAAAATGGGTCGGGAACGGCGTGGAGGGGTTCGAAATTTACAAAGAACCCCTTTTGAAAGTGACATGAGCCTCAAGTATCGTAAAAGTTTTCAAAATCTAGAAATAAATCGAAGTTCAGTTTTTTTTTTACATTTTGGGATTTAATTAGCTACATGTTTGTCATGTTTGGTGAAAAATTTGGTCTTTGCTTGAACCAGGCAATGTTATTTTATCAGGATACTCAGAATGTAGTATTCTTACGAATGCTGCATCATTTAAAGCAAATACTTCTATTCGAAATTCGGAGGAAATTTTCTGGAGGAATTGGCGTTGCGTTGATGGGGTTGATATGCAAATTTTTGGAACGGTGTTATTTTTGGCGCGAGGATTTTGTGTAAAAAAAATTGCTTCGAGACGATGTAAAGTAGGTTTTGGAAGAGCTTCGATAAGATCTCGTGGGAGAATTGCTGAAATGTGGATGGAAGTCAAGGAGGCGAATGTAAAAACGATGCTCGTTGGTTTCGCAGAGGCACATCGTTTTCTTTGCCTCAACGGCGGCGTCTGTTTCGTTGAATGAACATAATTGTAGCGTGGAGTAAGGGACGGGGAGAGGGGGCAACATAAACGTCATTCTTCACGTTCATCATCATCAGTAACAAACTTGAGTACGATATCGCGAGCTTGGCGCGAAGTTGGTAGTTCTTATCGCGAGCGGCACAGCAACGGCGTCAAGTTCGACGTCGGCGTCGAGGCGCGGGGATGTGGCGGCTTTTTATAAATAGTTGTTGTTTTAGAAATATGTTAACGACTGAAAAGCTGCAAAACCGAACGAAAACTTTGAATTATAAATGACTGTATTCTCTATAAACTTGCACAGCGCCTTAAATAAATTAACAAGCAGTAGGCTTTCAGTCAGCAAATAATTAAGTCTTACTCTAACTGCGAACAACAGTTTCGCTGTCGCCCCTCCGTCGCTGCGGACTGCGTACCCCGTGCATTGACCCCTTGTACCCTGCCACTGTACAGTTTCGCGTTGTTCTTTATTTAATTATAAGCGTGGCGACGACGGCTAAGAAACGTTGTTAAACTTTTAGTCGATAAACAAAAGTGTGCAGTGGAGTTTATTTGTTACAAGAAAATCTTAACACTTTAAAATGGCAAACTTTGTTCGTCGGAACGCCGAAGCTGAAAGTTTTCCGATGTCTGCGATTCGTGAAGAAGTAAAATGAGAATGTGTATGTGGCGAGTAGCATCGTTGGAGGCGCCTAACAGGGTTGAATTGCCACCAAAGTCGATAAATTTTATTAACTAGACGCCGTCGTTGTAATAAAAATAAACCCGTATTGGAAAAAGTTCTGTGAGCTCGGGCGGTTTTTTGCCAATGCCTTTCCCAAAAGGCAGAGTTTATTTTTGGCATTTTACTAGCCACAAAAGAGAGTAACGAGTTAACCAAAGGAAAAGGATCGAAATTCGACGTATTTTTACGACATGTACACCAGGCGAAAAAACCCGAAAGAAAATCCACATTTGGCGAATTTCAAGGAAACCGAAGCTTGAAAAATACTCGTATCTGGTACATGATAAAAAGCAAAGAGAAACCTAAAACTTGCAAGGAAACAGGTGATGCGTGAAAAAAGGTTCAGCATTGGGCGTGGGGTACGTAAAGAGGGTAGACACGTACGCAGAACCCGAGAAAAGTAGCGTTCGGAATTTAAGTCGAAACTGTGTTTTTGTCGATTCACTTCGTCTTTGTTGGTCGCCTTGTGCTATGTGTAAAAGGTTCTTTTACAAATAATATACGTTTTGTGACCGCAAATTCCGTTGACTGAAACGAGCACTTCGCCAATTTGACGATTCACTGGTTGTGTTTACTTTTTGGACGACGGAGGATGCGGAGAATCACGGTGTACGAAACAAAAACAATAAATTAGATGCCTTCGGCCTAAGCGAAGGTTAAAGCAATCGAATTCGGAATCTTGATTAAAACGAGTCGCAGAAAGTATTTTAATGTAATCAAACCGCTATTTTAATTTGGAGTATGCGTACAATCGCCAAGTGCGAGGGATGTTAGAGGGGATGAAAAACGTCTGAGCTTTTCCAATGACAAGGCGAATGTGTAAGATGTGTGGCCCTTGCAGGAAATAGGGGTGTAAGTTAAGCTAAGTAAATTCACGGCTTGAGATTGTGTATTCTGAGAGGAGACGGATGCAAGGACGAAGTTGGAATTAATGAATTAAGTAGGTATATGAGCTGAGGAAGTCCGCAAAATGAATTGCATTGCCTGTTTAAATAAACTGATCTAAATCGCACGAAATTACATAAGAACACTCAAATTTTCATTTTTAATAATTATTATCAGCATATGTTCACATATTCTAGCTCAAAAATTTGGCCATAATGTGTATTTTCACTTAAATAGTGTAATAAGTATTATTTTAGAAGTAATTTTCGAACTCCGCCTCTCGAAGTAGATCCAATTGTCACTTATGAGAACTGAATTCGCGGTGTCCTCTTCATCTCTTCTTTATTTCCTATCCTTCTTGAACATGGCATTTTGAAAAGAGTGTCCAGTGACCATTTTTATCGAGTTGTCAACAATCAGACACGTTTTTCCATTGATTGAAAATAATTTTATTTCTCAAATTCGTAGCATAAGTGAATAATTTGAATTTTCAACCGTCCACTTCTCGATGGGAGGGGAAGGAAAGAAATAATTTTGATACGTTGAAGGTTCCTTCAAATCACTCTTCCAACAGTTCACGAAACTACTAACGAATAAACGCGATTAACTGATTCAAGGTCAGATTGAAATACATCTGGCCCCGCTCACTTCAAACAATTCATGACACTATCAACAAATAAGCGTGACGAGTTGATTCAAGGCCAAAATGAAATACTTCTTGCCACGCCCACTTCAAATAGTTCATGATACTATCAACCTCTGAGAGCAGTCCGTTGACACAAGGTCACATTGAAGCACAACAGGCCACGCCTACTTTCAACAATTCATGATACTATCAACGGAGCAGTAATAACATAAGCTAACTTTTTCCTTCTCAATTGAATCAACACATATGCTCACTTCATCTGATGCACATCTCAGGACGGTTTCATACTCACATGCTTAGGTCATCGCAGAGCTATTTTTGATTGACGAACTCTGCATTAAGCGATGCCCAAACAACAAAGGATCCTCTCGCATCGTTCTTCATCACTAAGAAAATTTTCGACGTCGTCGCTAGAAGGCATTTTGCACGTTTTCGGACGAAGAGATTGCGCATATTTTGCGGTAACGTGCAAAAGCACAGAATAAGGTAAATCGCCGAGTAATTAATTCGGCGTGTAGACTATGAAGTAAACGTTTAAAAGGGCGATGCTCGGGCATAGAAGGCGATGAAGCATGAGGTGTGTGCAGTTTAACGTGGACGACGTAAACTATTACATAAAGGCGAAGTTTTCGACACTTTTGGCGAAACTTACCCCAGACTAAAGAGATTTCTTAAAGTTTACCTGGAATAAGGTTCGAGAGCTTAAAAGAATCTGGGAACTGTGTCGGGAGATGTGTATAAAAAGAGCTAAGTGATGTGTGATGTGTATTCGCCCGTTAACGAGTAAAGATGATTTGCAGAGAGGTATGTGTGTATAAGAGGATGAAGAGTTAGAAGAAAGAGGCCGAAGGTATAACGGATGCGATGGCAAAGAGGTACACCTTGGGAGTAAATTTTATTATCAAAGGATTCTTTGCCTTAAAACAAATCCCAGGCTTAAAATAAAATTGAATTACATCAACGCTTTTGATAAAGTACCTTGTAGCGACAAATTAACGGCAACCTTAATCAGATTAGTCTGCAGTACCTTCAGAATTTTCAAATTTACAACATATCTACGACTTGATATATATTTTCACCGTAAGGAAGAAAATAATTATCTACAAAAGCTTTATGGTACCTATAAAGTAGACATTAATGAAACCAATTTATTAAGGTTGATAATAAGAAGGTATTTTAGACACGAGGACGAACGAAGCGTCGAAGAAAAGGGAGGACGGTGAGTTTCAGATACATTGTTAGATGTTTGTGAGCTATATTTTATAAGTTATATTATAGAGTGTAAAGCTACGATAAGGGCTGCTGGCAAGAATTTATAGCATCTTTCGGATGGAAGCGACTGAAGCCGCGACGGCATCCGCAGCCATATAAAAAGGAACGCGAGAAATAGAGAGAGAGAGAGAGCGCGAAAGTACGACGAAATATTACGTAGAAATCGACCCTTCTACGGTTACTGCAGTTAAAGTAATAAAACCGAAGAATCTAATTTGGAGTAAAAGGGCGAAGATAGAATTCCACATGGACATCTATATTCTTGGCGCGCGCGACGGCCGCAGCGCCGCTTTAACGCACAAAACGGCCACCGACGAGATGGAGAAATCCAACTACGGAGATCTATTTGTTGAGTGTTAATGCAGCCAGATTCTTTCGACGGTGAGGTAAAACGAAAAGACAAAGTATGAAAGGGGTTAAGGTACGTTGTGTGAGAGTGTGCGTGCCAGATATACAGTGTACAGTTCCCGAGCAATAGAAAAGGTGAAAGCAATAAAATGAGCTTTTCTACGCGCTCTCCGTGCGAAATGTAATCAGTATTCTTAACGCGAACCATCTCTGCGAAATGTAAAAGGGAAAATTGGTAACACCGTCGTTGCGAAATGGCATCTTATGCGTGAATATTATATCCGCGCCGTGCAAAAAGCTTAACTCGAGTGAGGATATTTCTTGGAATTTTTAATTATGGGTAAATTTTATACGCTTGGTCAAAACGGTAGAATTTTAATGATGGACTATACAATGTACGAGGTAATGGTATGAGAAGAATCCTCGAAAATGAGATATTTCTCCTCAACCTGAACAATTGTTCAGCAAATGAATTCCCATTACCTTTGTTGCAACTGAAATTATGAGAATTTTTTCAAAAATTGGTGTTACGTATTTTAAAAACAATTTTTTCTTACGTCTTGGAAAGAAAACGAACAATTGATAATGTTATGAACCATTGGAAGTGGGAGTAGTCGGTTGCATTTCAATTATACCAACGCACCAACTTCATCAGTTCATAGTGTTATGAGCTGTTGGAAGTTGAAGTAACCAGTTTGGCTTCAATATGACCTTGTATCAGCGCACCGCACTCATCGGTTGATGGTTGATAGTGTCATGAGCCGTTGGAAGTGGGAATGGCCGGTTGTGTTCTAAGGTGACCTTGGATAAACGCATGGCGCTCATTGGTTCATAGTCATGAAACGTTGGAGGTGAGTGTGGTAGATTGCGTTTCATGTCATGAGCTATTGGAAGTGGAAGTGGCCAGTTGGGCTTCGATGTGACCTTGTATCAACGCACCGCCTTCATTGGTTTATAGTATCATGAACTATTGGAAGTGGTTTTGGCTGGATGTATTTAAATTTGACCTTGAGTTTACTTGACTCATTTATTAGTGTTCAATTACTCATGATATGATAGCTTAAAGCCTTTGTATTGTTGAAGTTGCCTAAATTTCCGTAATGTGTAGAACTTTTTTTTGTCGAACCACCGTGGTAGCGACATTTTCATGTTTCTTGAGAATTAATTTTTGAGGGGTGGAGGAGGGGGAGATACCGCATAAAAATGAAGAATTGACAAATCGATATTGTTTTATATGCTTTTTCAAATCTTATTTTCTTCAGCCTCGGTTTACTCAGAAAAATCCTAATTGTTCTGATCTTTTATTCCTTCATTTATTCAATAGAAGAACAAGTGATGTGATACTCAACATGCAAAATTTTTTGAGAATTGTCGTTTTAATAGTTCTATGCCGACGTCATCAGCCGTTTCAGACCTTACTAGGATGCTGTCTAATTGAACCTTTCTTGCTCATCTTCAAATCAACAATAACTTTTCATCTGATGATCTAACTAAAAAATTCTTCAAATAAAAAACTCAGGTAGGTAGCGGAAAATATCACCAATAATTTTTATTCGAAACTTTTTTTGATTCAGTCCCTCCTTTTTAAATTTCTCTTATTTTTTGAAAATGCTCCAAGATGATGTTCTCTCTCAAAAATTTCCAAAAAATAGCATTATCCTCGACAATACTCGGTTTATTTCAAAAGCTCGAGAACTTTTAGGATGTAAAATGAAATAAGCAACCTTTGAGCATCGACCACGTAAAAAAATAATTCTACCCACGTTCTATGTCACGTTTGGCGCACACGTATTTTCGGGCTTTTGAAACGCGAAACGCAGCTCGAGCTCTTTTCTCCGGTACCGTATTTTTCATCATTTAAAAATTTTCTTTCGAAATTAAGGCGACGGTGGTGAAAAGCGCAGTGGTGAGGGGGCGCGGTACGACCCCACGTAATATTTTATCCTTTAGAAAACTTTTAACCGAGCGAGTTTCTCAGTTTAATAAGGGAAATTTTCTTTGGCGAGGAATTTTCGCTCATTACTATTCCGAAATAACTAAATATTCATAAAATACAGCCAAGGGCTGCTTCTTCTCATACTTTTCATCGTAATAGAACACAAGGGGTTGAAAACTTAAAAGGAAGAAGTGCGAATAGGGACGATGGTATAAGTTACGACATGCCGAGAGTGGATAGGGAGCGTGGGGGTAGCGCGTACGCCGGGCTTGGTAAAAAGATGCGAGGCGGAGGGTAGCGAAAGACTAGAAAACATAAGACGAAAGATGAAAGTTTCTTTGAGCGAAAACTGCTTTTTGTAATGCGAAGCTCTTTAAGGCTTCTTTCTTTTCACCGTGGCTTGCGCGGCGTGGTGGCGCGTGTGTGCGCGTATATGCAAATATCACCCCATCCGCGCCACCCACCATGGTTTTCTTTAAAATATACACGACGAACGAATAATGGCGGTACACGTAGATTCTAAGGGTGTGTACGTTGGAAAAATAATTCACCCTAGTTCAGTCGGGCGTTCGCGTAAGGTTACTGATACGGAATAAGGGGGTGTGACATGCACGTAAAACCCACCCTCTCTCTTAGCCGGTTTTCTAAAAGATAAGAGAACTTTAAAAGCAACGTCCTCCCTTCTTTGTCATGGCGCTTTTTCGCTGCGAGCTTTTCTTCTTTAACCCTTTTCTGGCTTTTTCCGTCGCTGTACGCGATGCGGCCCGAGTCGCTGACGCGGCTGCGTGTACGAAAACGCGCGCCGAGCTGCTTGTTAATATTTTCGAGAAAAGCTTGGAAAAAATTTGCGTTGGTTGGAAAAACACGAGATGTAATTTCGTTTGCGCGCCCGGATCTGCTTTCTCTCATGGGTTTTTCGTACCGTTCTCTGCTTCGAATTAAAATGCGAGATTTTTTACGACCTTATGAACTTTTGATGTAGATAAACAAAAAAAGGGTCGGTTTATGTTCTGATTCTTAGAAGGGTCTGCGAGATGTTTCTTAATTATAAATCGATCGGGTTTTTTGTACGAGCGAATTTGCTGCTTAATTAAAATTTCAAGGAGTACGATGAGGTCGCGGTGTTGTGAAATTTTCACGAGCATTTTTGTGCGAAAAGAGCATTACTTTTGGATTAGAATGTAGCTGTGAGGATTTCAAAGATGGCAGTGAGAATGATTTCAGTGCCGTGAAAAAAAATGATAATTTTATAAATACACGAAGACAAATTGATAATTGAAGTTGTTCAAACTACCGTTATTCTATACGAATGTAAATTTTCATGAATAATTTTGAGCGTTTTACTCTATTGATAGAAAATTCTTAAAAATTGGGTGAAAATCGAAGAGAAATTTAAACTTAAGTCTTTGCATTTCGATTTTTATGTTTCACTTTAATTTATAGATTTTTTAAATTGTTTTTTTTTGTTGCAGTTTCAATAAAAAAAGGAAGAGGAATTAAATTGAATTTAAAATGTCAAAATGTAGATTTATTATGACTTAATTAATAACAATGTAAAATTTACGAGCTGATTTTTGTATTTTTATTTACATTATGTAATATTTTTATAGAAAAGGACTGCTTGTGTTTGAAAGTGGGGGGTGATATTTTGCTTGTAATTTTGAAGGTAAATTTTTGAAAAGTTCGTCATTTTGGAATATTTCTTTAGAAATGTCCGTTCATAAATTAAAAAATTGCAGAGAAAGGGAAGGGGATGATTTTAGGATCATCATGTATTGAAATTTCTATTAAATCAGTAATTTTTGAGAGAAAATTTTAAATTAATTTTCAATATGAAATTCTTTTTGAAAAGTAGAGAAAGAGGGAGCTGAAATTTCGTTTATGAAGCTTTCTCGATGATGCTTATCTAATTACTTAGCATCTACGTATATTTATCGTATTTTATCAAAATGTTGACCATGGGTCAATTTTCTTGCTTTTATTTGCTCAGAAAACGTTTTAATAGAGATTCGGAGTAATTTAACCGTAGCATGAGAGGTGAGTTTCAGAGGAGAGGGGGAGCAAGAGGAGACTAATTTTGAATTTTGATCCAGTACGCTCCTTACAGCTTTTCAAACTAGAATTTCAAGAAGAAATCAACGAGGCCTTTTCTAAAGGATTTTTAATAATTTGAGGAAATTGAAATTTTTTATTTTTATGTGGAGTGTTGTTTTTGAACCTTGAAGGATTAATGAAGCGCATTTAACAATATTTTTCAAGAAATTATAATTGTCAACGTTTTTGAGTAATTTTGAATAAAATTTTTTTAATTTTATTTTTTTAAATAATTTTTTACGATTAATATAAAATCTGCATCTTTCTGTCTTTATATGTACGTAGATTTTTTTCAAGTAGATTTCGAAGAGTACAATTTTTACCAAACTATGTAGTTGAAAAAAAATTCAGTTCCAGATGTTTATCCCGGTCCCAAAAAGTGTTAACAAACCTGGAAAAAAAATGGTTTCATTTTCTGAAGCTAAATGTTCGTATTTTAAGCACCGCTTCTCTAAAATATCGATATTGTTAAAGGCAAAATTTTTCTTACTCGAGTACCAAGGTATCGCTCATTCATGTGGTTTGTCATTTCTTCATGTGTTTGGTGATTCGTCAAAGATAGAAGGTTTGTGATTACCAATCGTAGGCTGCCTTTTAGTCACATTCTTGGATCATTGACGGATGTAGATGGTGGAAGGTTTTCTCATTTCACAAACGTTCTTTCCATTTTCGGTGCGAAATGGCCTGTTGGTTATTTCTTCCACTAATACATCAGCACATTTTGTAGTTGAAAATGAAAAAAAAATCACACATATTTAACGACGCCTCGAAGGCATATCCAAGACCTCCCATGCACTTGATAACACACCGCGACATTTTCGGTCGGAGAAAAAAATCATTACGTGTTTCACACGCGATAAATACTTCGCAACTGTACAGAGAAACGTTACATTGTATTGAAGGATTTAAAAAAATAAAGAAAACAAGTTCCCGAAATACCAAAGGAAGAGGTTCAATGAAAAGCTAATTACACAAGCTTCAGGCTACACGAATCACGAATCCGTTGACTCGAAAGGGAGCTTCTTTTGCAGCACCTTTTTTTTACCACCTTGATTCGAAGCCGGTATCCGGTGTCCAGAATGACCAAACCGGACAACGAAATTATCGATACTTATTAGCATTTTTTTCAAACTAGATTGTCCAGTTTGACGCTTTGTTTAAAAGGATTGCATTTTTTTTTACGTCCAGTTACGAGTTGGAGACAATAAAGGTTCGTTTGGTCTGATTCGATGTTTTAATCGAAGTGATGCCAGATGCGCGATAAAAGTTGTAAATCGTGATTGGTAATTAGATTCGAAGGTCCAGGTGCGGTTCAGGGTTGAAGGATTCCGTTATGGTAATGATTACTTTACTAGTCTTGTAACTGGTTCGATTGGTGGTTTTGGTCCTTCCTCGAGAGGTTATTTATGGTTATGAAATGATATATATATTTCGATGATTTAATTGAATGTAATGTTTGAGGTAAAAAAACGAAATTAATTAGATAAAAATCGCGAAAAAAATTCACCTAAGGGGTACATCAGTATCTCTGTTTATTTTCTCTCGAGGTAATTCACAAAAATTATTTTTTATAGCCAAGAAAAACCATTAATCTCTCCGAACAGGTATTCCACTTGATGAAATTTTCATTATCTACGATGAAAAGAATAAAAGGCAAAAAAAAACCTTAAATGACTCGACACGAGGCAATTAAAAAGAATGAAATAAAAAACAATGAAGAAAAAAGTAAAAAAAACTGCCACTTTATCTCATCAAATCCCCTCTTGTTTTGGCTACAAACTGAAAAAAATGGCGTGTGTATCTTTTTCATAAAAATCTTTTTGTTTCCTTTTGTTTTATTTCCCATACAACGTATTCATTACCGGAGTTGAAAAGAAACGAGAGGTTTTTTGTTTTTTATCGGCTCAAATCAACACGCTTATGTAGATTTTTACACGTGTGGACCAAGAGGAAGCGAGGAATTAAAGGGTGATTTTTTTGCAAAGATTGAAACGATATGGTTTTTTTCCCGTAGTAATTCCGGGCTCCGAAATAAATCTAGATTTAATATGCTAAAAATAAAAGGGCCAGGTAAATTGAAACCCTTGCTCGATTAGGAAAGGTCGACGTGTATGAATAAAATTATCAACTTGAGAGGGGAAATGGCCTTTTTCTTTTTTTCTTGGTTTTCAACATTTTACCGCCGATTTGTTGGTAGTAATCGTTTCGGGAGGATTTCAGAGGGGAGGGGGCGAAGATGTGAAAATATTTGGAAGTTTTTTAGGGGGTCGGTGGTTTCTTGAAATGTAGATTACCTCGAGTTGAAAAAGGACATTTTTTTAGTGTTTTTTAGATCAATATTTTATTTATTTGGTGTTTTTTTTCTACTCGTACGATTTGAAGATCTGCATTTTATTTAAAATTTCGTATATTGAAATTGAAACAAATTATGTAATTCAAAAATTATAAAAATCTGTAGCGATATAAAAAATATGCACGAAATTGAATAAACTTCTCTCGTAAAAATTAATAATCCATCTTGGAAACGTTCCATCATCGTATCGCGATAAATTTCAACTCCTACGAAGGGTTTACTTGTAATCGAGAAAAATATAAAATTAAGACTATCGATAAAACGGAACGGGCTATCGCATAATAATTAACCATCACAGTGTGAATCCACCTTTAGTCGGGCCTTTGGTGTTAAATGAATTGCATAATAGGCGTCGTTCGGGCAGAAAACAATTTCCACGTCGTACTCGTCGACACTTTGGTAAACTAAAACGTGATTTAGTTTTAATCGTCTTTCTTGTTTACTCGTGGAAAATCTTTCTCGAAGATGGACGCCATTTTTCTCATTTTTCTTCCTCCTATCGACCTTTTTAATTATGATGTGAATTTTCGTTCGAAAAAAATCGCACCTCAATCGCAGAAAAGTAACCTCGGGAAAAAACTTGCATCATTAACAAACGGAAATTACCAAAGTTTCGGCATAAATAGCGCGTTGCAAAGTAGTGCCCCCTTCTCCTCTTGTATGCGCGTTAAAACGAAGAAAAATTAGCGTCGATGTGAATTCGGAACAGGCAACGAAATTAAATTTAAACTTGAATAGACTTTTGAGAAAGTTACTAATTTATCAGAGCTAATATGGCATCCGAAAAGGCGTCAATTAGAATTTTCCTTTTCGGGCTTGAAACGGCGTCAACTTGTATTAAGCTTTAGTATTTAGCGAAGATTTTTATTCGCGATAACAACGCACTTAGGCGTCTTGGATGCTTTCTCGTGTTACTTTCGATGTGTCGACGTCGCGGTAAATTTGAGGGTCTAGAAATTTTGCTTTTTTTTTCAAAAATTCATTTTCGAAAATCGAACTTTAATAATTTTTTAGATTTACGAATTAGTAATTGCCATATTTTTAAAAGTAGCATAATCAAAATTTTATTTATCAGAGTTAATTTTCTTTCAATCGGGAAGTATTCCAATCGATGATCTTGAATCATTCAGCTTATCGCCAGAAGTTCTTGCTTAACAATCTCTTGAGTTGCATTTTCGCATTCCTCATTTTCATAAAAAAAACTTATTTTTATCTAATTTATTTATTATAAAAATAAATTGTTTTCCTTGTTATTTTTACCTGTGGATTACCTGTGGATTAACGTCATGTTCTTAATATCTATTTCTAATAAAATAAATTGAAAAAATATTTATGTAATTATACAGTATTAATAAATTTCCTATGTACGGTACTAATTTTTTTTAGTAATATAAATTTATACAATTTTTTTTATAAATTTATTTTTTTAATTTTATGTACTATATTTAAATAATTTAAAATTTTTTGACAACAATGATCACTTCGGCTATGACCAGTATCGAGTATCGTCTGGAATAACTCGTACTGAAGTGAAGCATTTTCTCTGATTAATTATTCTAATTGATGTAATTTTTCAGCATTTTTCAATTTCAACTAAAACCGTGGATTGAAGTTTGAAAAAATTCTCAAAGTTTAATATTTTAATCCGAACTAGTCACAGGTCATGAACGCCTTTTGATATAAGTTAGGCAACTTATCATGTCTTTGCGTTGGATTTTCTCAGCACGTGGATGATCGAAAATGGAGTGAATTCTGTTTTTTTTGGGGGGGCGGGGATTTGCCCGAAACGTTGGCAGTGATGATATTTCTCTTTAAAACTTCAAAGAATCTCTGTCGATTTTTGAGAAATGCGAAGCAAGGCGAAAAACAACGTACAAAGATCGACTTTTTCGAAGGCAAAAAAATCGAAAATATAATCTTAAAATTATTTCAAACGGAAAATGTTATAACGATCCATAACCCAAAAATCGGTAAATTTTGTAAAAAAAAAAAAAATTTAAATGATAAGCTTAAGCGCGCGTGCGTTAATCGGTACTTCTCACTGTGCGGTAGCGCCTCGTTTACAGTTACGCGCGTTGCTGCGTTAAGCATGTTACTACAGGCCAAACGCGGTGCCGCGCGCAACGGTAAACGAGGCGCTACCGCGTAGTGGAAAGTTTCGACCAACGCTCGCGCGCGGTTTTTGTGATTTTTGACCACAAATTTGGAGAAGCAAAATTTTGAAAAAAATATACGACATCTAGGTGTCGAAAATACATTAAAGAAAAGAGTTTAGAAAATTGTGTCTGTTGAGATAGGTACTTAAAAAAAAATAAATTTTGGTCATGAACGTTTCTCGATGGTACCCAAATTTCTTCAAAATCTGGACCCTGAGGCAGATCGCTTATGCTTATCTGCCTATAGCCTTTCTCAATTTTCATTTTGAAGATATGCAAATTTAAATGTAATTTCCTGATAATATATGAAAGTAGTAAAATAGGTTTATGAATATAATTTGTAAATTTTTAACGTAGATTTTTATTTATTTATTTTTTGCAAATTGGTGCGTTAATATTTTATAATTTGTATTAGAAAAAATTGTCGAAAATGGGCAACTGATTCTCAAGGGTTTTCCAAAAATCGATACACTTGTACATTTTGCGATGTCGTCGAGGACTGCTTTTCAAAAAATTAGATCTACTTTAAGCCTCAGCATAAAAATAGCTTCTCTTGGTGGCACCGCGCAAAGGTACTTCTGCATAGATATCACAGAGGGCGTGTGTGGTTTCGTATTTGGTCCCCTTCAAATGCCAAGTATACCTTTTTGATTGCTTTTGTGATTAGTGGAACTTGGAAGTTAAATGCAGTTTTTATACGATGAAGATGCAATTCGGTATTGGATGTTTTTGGAGAGATTGTGAGTGTGTGGAATGCAAAGTCATGTGAAAAATTGTATTTGCGGGGATTTTTTTCGTCTTTTTTTTCTGAAGGGGTTGAAATGTTTTTCAGTTTTTTATTTCATACTGTAGATGGCGATGAAAGTTTGATGTGGGGATATTTCTAGTTTGGAATTATTATTGAAATTCATTTTTTTAATTTATTTAATTGGGTTTTCGGGGGCTTCGCCTTCTGCTCTTCATTCCCTAGCTTGCCCCTAATCCGCTGAGTTGCAATTGAAAATTTTATGAAAAATAATAGATTAAAGCAATAATCAATCGTAAGTTTACCTCAAGCTCATAATTTATTGTTGTAATTTTAAAACGGACTCATTGTATAGAAATACGTATTAAAAAAATTCTATACTGCAATTATTTCGTTTTGAAAGGCTCACAATTGAAAAATTGGTTTAAAAATTGTCAGTTTATCGAATAGTTTTGCGTTCATCAGTAAAGAACAGAAATGAAGGAATTAAGTAAGTCAATGGTTTTTTTGGAAGGAGCATATTAAGAGAACCCCAAAACCAAAACTTTCTGTCCAGGTTGATTTTTCGATTTTTAGCGAATTTTTGAAAATTTAAAATTGTGAAATTTTCATTAAAAATAAAGTATAATTATACGTATTAAAAAAATCGAGTCAATCTGAAAAATTGTGGAAAACAGCTAAAAATATATTTTCCCGTTAACTCGAACCCGCTGAACGTGAATTTCGAATTACCAAACTGTTCTTGAGTCTCCAGCGCGATTATTATTTTCTACAGAATTTTCAAAATGTTCCAGAAACTGTCCATATGAGATTGGGTAGCTAAAAACTTGGTTCAATTTTAATTTAGATGAGCCGAGGTATTTTGGCCGAATTTATGGTAATTTTTTGAGAGAAGGGGTTTACGATGGCCACCTCAAGATACCTTGGTGAATTTCAACGTATACGGATCTTGCCGTTCAGTGTCACCCCATGTTTCCAAAGTGACCCCCCTTTCATGATATAAATGCATGTTGACGTTTTTTACTCGTCGTAGTTCATTTCATAACTCTGGAAAAATCGTTGGAAAATTTCTCGCGTTCTAGTTTTCCTCGATCGGAAATTTCACCGCGTTGAACAACCGGGCTTCCGATCACGTCGACGACGATAACGTTGTTAATTAACGTATTTATTTTTTCGGCGAAAAGAAAATTTCTACGTCGTGATTCAATTAAAAACAATACCCGAGGTTCGTTTTAAATTTATTTCGCGTTATTTTTGTATTTAATTAAACTCGCGGCTCGCCTACGTGTACGAGCCAAATATGAATTTGGGCGTTATTAAAAATAACGATATTAATTAAATTCGCGTCGTAAAAATAATAGGTATAGCGAGCTAGTGAAATAGCGTTTATACGCTTCGTGTGTCACAATATCGCTCACACGTTTCTAATTTTAACTTTCAAACGTATTCAGCTGGGGATATTTTTTCGAGTTCGAATTCCAAGATAAATGGGTAATTTTTTATTACCTATGCGATTAATGTATCGAGCCTGGACACGTGAAAAGGTTATCGTGTTCGGAATAAGCGTCTGATAAACTGTCACGCGGAAAGGTGTCGCGATTCGAGTGGGAAATTTAATCGAAATGTGCACGTCGCAACGTAGCGGTAAAAGTAGATAGCGAGGACGCGAGAAACGAGGGGCGAGGGAAAAAAAACAGAAATAATTTCATTACGCAGAATTATACACACGCAACACATTATTAATAACTGAAAATGCGGCGATAACAGGAAAAATGTTTTCGGAAAAACGCTCCGGTTTATTCCCAATAGTAAAATAGCGGTTATAAAAACTATTTATCATGTTTGTTATTAATTGGCTTATATTTTGCGCGATTGTCCGCACCGTTCGGTTTTGTTGGTTTTTTCCTCGGTATTTTTGACTTTTCCGATGGCGTTGGTGGAAGAGGGAGATTTCGTCGGATTTTTTGATTTATTGTTTGTCGAAAAAGAACGCTGGTGGCATGGAGACGGATTAATTTATGTGGCGACTGGAAATGTATATTTAAATTTCGAGGGGATGTGGCAAGGATCAGGACGTACGTTGTACAGATTAGGGTTGAAGGAATTTGAAAAATATCAAATGGAATCGAATCATTGGTCAAAAGAATGAGAAGAGACGAAGCTCATGAGAGAGGATTCTTCTCAATTTTGTCCAGTCGTTTGCAAGATTTCCAGTAGCTTCATATCCTTAAGATATAACTTGTATATCTGGAGCCATTGGGTCAGGAGTTGACTGCTGCATTGGGACATTACTCGTCGTGGTTGGAAGGTGGATTATTCCTGGTTACCATTGATAATAAGGACTCAGATACAGGCTATAATATGCTTGCTATAGTAATTACTTGAACCCTTCGATAGCAGATACTGCTCGATGGATCAGAACGTCAATAACAATGGCGCCTCGAACGCATCCAGCTTCTTACATGGCTTGTTCTGCATTCAAGCTGAGCCGACTAGGTGGACAGTAGTTCAGACTTTGGTTTATGGAAGTTCCTGAAGTCAAGTTTTGGGAACATGATGTGATAGTGACCTCATCCAACATGAAATTACCCAAGGTAACAAGTCACAAGAGACTTCAGAGTATTGAACAGCTCACAAATTGCCTCAGAAATTGGTACACTTCTTGGTAAACTGCCTTTGAATGTTGTCTCTCGATGGACCGATAATCTATGTCATAACTGATTCCTCAATATCTTACAAGAATGGGCAGAAGAGCGTCTGACAATGAATGCGATCAAGTTCTGCAAATTCTGTATGAATTGGTTTCAGAATCTGGGTCAAGCGTGGAAAATCAAGACTATGGCCGAGATTATTCACCCCCCCCCATTTACTCTGGCTTCCTCTTGCGAACCTTCCTGATAGAGAAATGAAAGATGGTGAAGAATTATTGAATAAAAGGCTTCGTTTATTTCCTCCAATGAAGCCATTTTCCAATTAACAGTGTTACTATGAAGATTGGACAACATTCGAGTACACTTGCTTTCCCAATTCGAAAGGTGAGAAGACAGGTGTATAACTTTGTTCACTCAATTTCCACATTAATGAAAAAAATCTCAGAGCACTTGGTATTCTCATGCATAAACAGACAGAAATTTCCCCTGATATATTTTTCAATTCGTATATCTTCGTATCTGCTTATTTTCGTCGTATATACAAACTATCTGAAATCCCCCCCTCCCCATCCTCCAGTCGCCATACCCAACCACGAAAATATTTTCTCTACGCTGTAAAAATAAGTATAATTTATATGTACATCGCGAACAAAAATCAAATATAACTTTTTACATTTATTTATCTCCCAAGAGGACACCTTGTGTATCCGTACAACTCCGAAGAGATTTTTGTCGCTTCTAAAATCGGTGAAAAACCCGGGCGAAATATTGCGCAGCATTTCATCGTGTTTTTTGCTCTCGTTTGTCGAGTCGATTTATAAAAAACTGGGCATAGCCTAGACTGAGCCAATACAAGAACGGGACAGTTGGTTAGGGCGACTGAAAATCAATAAATATAAGAAAAAACCCCCGGCAACGAATTTCACGCCGTCGTGTACCGCGTGTCTTGTCCTTTTTTATGCGACGTAGTAATTTAAATTCGACCTTGTTTTTCTCCTTAGTTTATAATGAACTTCTAATAATACGAAGGAATGAAAAAAATATAGAAACCCGAGCGTCTTAAGACGTTGAACTCCCAAAAAGGAAAAAAAAATCCCCGACGAATCGATTCTTTCGTAATAAAAACAAACAATCGAATATAAAAAATTCCCCTCGATGCAAAAAATTCAAACCCTTTTTGAGCGTGCTTCCTTATTAATTTTTTTCGTTTTTTTTTCACCGAAAAAACCATCGAGTTTCATTAACAGTTGCGGGTTTATTCATTAATTGGTCTTTTCATGGTTTTTTTTACGAAAACGTGGCGTCGAGGAGGAAAAACCTCGAAGAATATGTTTTTTTGTAACGAGCTCTACGTGCTGTATTTTTTCTTTCGGTGTTGAAACGATTTGTAACCTTTTTTTTTGCCTACTCGACCCTTCGTTTGTTTAATGTCGCGTAAACACTGGAGACGTGTAAAGCTCGATTAAAAATGTTGAAAAAAGTGTAAACAGAAGGTGTGAATATGTTTACACCGGAGTCGCTTAGAAAATTGGGTTTTTTATTCGTCCCCTTTGGTTTTTTTTCTCGTCTCGATTTTTTGCTTTTTTTTTACCCTCGACTCCTGAAGGTGGTTTTTTTCCGCGTCATTTTCGTGTAAATTAATGGTTTTTTGTGGTCGGCGCCTCTATCAGCGCTCGTGCCATGTTCGCCCTTCGTACATAACCCTCTTGTGGTATCACTAGTTGATATTTCACGGTAACTAAATTAACGCCTAATTTTAGCTCTATTTTTTACTTTTTTTCAAAGGTTTCGAGAACTTGTCAAATTTGTGGGATAAATGAAATTTCAAGATGCTAAAAATGAGTCCTTATTACGTAAAAATTTTACAAAATATCGAATAAATTACACCAGCATTCCAACCCCTTTTTCTCACTGTCGAATCGTTATTACGCGAAAAGAACAAGGGAGGTAACTCGTTTATAGGGTTTTGTGTTTGATAATTTCATCGAATCGAATACCTCCGCCTGTCGTTTGAAATAAAGAACTCGCGAATTCGATGTTGATTTAAAATCCACAACGGAGTTAAAAATTGCCTCGTGAATATTTTCCATAAATGTACAAGTTTTTCAGGTATTTTTTCCGCTCGTGTACTGTGGAAGGGGCATGGTTTTTCGGGACTATATCAATAAAACGTTATTATTTTTCAAGTGATTCGTTGATCCGTTTTGTATATCATTTTTGATAATTTCGTGTTCGCGTTTACCTGCGGAGGATTAATACATATATGATGCATGTTCTCTCGTCCCTTGTGCTGTGGTGTCGTTGTAATCAAATATCGGGGTGGGTTAGTTGTCGTTGAGGGTGTTTTACTGGTTGGAGCTATAAAAGGTCATTTTTCTTGTGCGTTTTGTCCAGCACCAAAACATGGTAGAATTATTCAAATAGAAAAAAATTTCTACAAAATGCTGACAATTGGTGTCTGATGTTTAATTAATTGTATTATTTTGAAAATGTATCTATATTGGTGTGGAGTCGTAATGCATAAAAAGACATCGACTCGACTGAGCTGTTAAAAATAATTTCGTAATTGATCCTTGTTCTATCGTCGTTCATTTTGCGCACACAACTCGATTCGTTCTCCTTAAACAATCTTCACCTAATTTCCCCGCTTTCTCGGATTCCCGAACCGCGCAAAAATTAAAACATTCCCTCAAATATACCGCATCTTTTTGCGAGGGAGGTAAACGCGCCATAATTTAAGACGTTACAACCGACGTTTAAATTATTTCGCCGAGATTAATACGCGGCGGGCCAAAAATTATCAAATAAAGAGGAACAATTTGATACGAATAAAACAGCATTGTAAATCTTACCGACATCGCCAAGAAAAGAAGGAAATGGCAAAAACCCGAAACCGACTTCGTCAACCATGCAGACTCTGTTTAAAGAAAGATAACGTTAAATATAAAGCAGTGGTGGGCAAAGTACGAATTTGTGGATGAGGTTTGTGAGTTCCGGAGAGGTTTGAGTTGATCTTATGAGAGATGCTAATGTTATCGGAGATGGGGCTAATTCTTCTTGAGAGATTTATTGACCACAGATATAGTAATCTGCATCGATAAAGACTCGAGAGAGCGTTAATGGAGTAATTCTAGTAACTCGCGTAGATGAAGACTTGGAGAGAGTGTTGATAGGGAAAATAACATTGTGAGGTTTACTAAAATCGTCCATGGCAAAGCTCACCGGAGCTTTGGATCCTTTTGTGCGGTAGCGCTTCGAACTTCAAAGCCGGATCAATTCAGAGGTCAGGTTTCTGAATTGCCTCTTGCACTAAATCATAATAAGTAAAAAACCTCCCCAATACAAAGTTACCACCTCAGATCGCAATTTTACAAACCATTGCAACTATAAAAAAGTCATAACGGGCAAGACCTGAGAAAAAGCATTTTGGCTGCAAAACAATTACTTTAAATTTAGCGCCCTTAAAAAGGATATCTTTCGCGAGGCGAATCCCCCGAGTATGAATTATCGTTTCATTCTGCTCGTTTTTCCTACGAGAAAGACGACGGGAAGGGACGTTGGCGTAACGCGACGCTAGACTCTATAAATATATCTGTTTTTCGGAAGAAAGAAAAGCGTTTTATTCTCATGTACCCCATGTACCCCTTTTTCGCAGAAGACGGTTAAAAAGAAACCCCGTGCATATATAACGGTGCGAAATAACGGCAACGTTGCAGATAATAAGGGAAACAAATGGCGTAATGTATTACATTAAATAAAGAACACACAAGCCGCGGTATATAAAACAAATTTTAGCAAAGGACTAGAGTAGAAAACGACGAAAATTATAAAATATATCGTATCCTAAGTTTTATGTTTTTGCATGCTCGACGATGTAATTTGAACATGTTTTATTCTCTTGCGACTTGTAAAAGAGGGAAAAACAAATGCCGAGGAAGTACAAACAAAAAGAGGAAAACTATATGTTATAATGACGAAACTTTTATACCAAAGAGTAGATTTTCTGTAACTGCTTTATTATACACCTATAAAGCTTTTGTTTTATTTTTGTCATCCTATATATCCAGTGTACGTGTGTACTACATCCTCTCTCTCTCTCTCTCTCTCTTTCTCTCTCTCTCTTTTTTCATAAGTACATAACTCCCGTCATCGTCATCGAACAGGCGAAATACCGGGCAAATTCCATGGTTCATGCATCTGACATTATTTAGCTTTAAAAATATCATAGATGTAGTCCTGACACGTGGTATTCGATGGTAATTGCCAATGTATACACGTGTCAATGGAATTGAGATGGGGTCAAGTTTTCAGCATTCATATCAAAATCACGATCTCAGTTTGAGGAATATATTTTTGGGGTTATGCAACAGCACCTCATCGCAGAGGTGAATAGTGCTTGCTGAAAAATTTTCCTTTGTTCATGTCCCTTTTTTTGAGTCAGCCAGAAATTGAATTTTGCTGAGCTTGAAGCATGTACTCTTCAATTTACATTGTCAGGTTTACCAAGTTACCTGTTCCGAAGCTCTAGATTTTCATGAAGTTGATCAAAAGTGCCATTCTATAGAAAACTAGGCTTATTACGTTCACCAAGTTTACCTTTCTTGAAGTATTCTAAATTACTTGCTCTGAAGTCCTAAATTTTGGCAAAGTTCATCAAATCAGCAGACAAGCTTTTGCAAAGAAAAACAGGGTGTGAAGATGTGGGATGTTCTATTTCCACATTTTAGGTATTTTCACTACGGGGATCGGACTTGTAAGACCACAGGTAGAGTGCGTTTTTTTTTTAGCGGGGATGAGTGCTGATGTCTGAATTTTTTATGAGAATATCGCCACTTTTCAGCCAACCCATTGTAAGATGCATGCAGGCTCAAATGGGCTGAGACGGTTGGTAGCTCTGGTAATCTCAGAGAGTCATGTAAAAGTATGTGTTGATTCGTGTATTGTAGTTTCGCGTGAAATTCATCTGATGTGAAAATAAATATAATTCAGTTAATGTGTAGTAAACGTAAAAGTTCCACGATTCAATGTGTTTATGTTGATTTGAGGTTAATCAGATCACAGGCTGATGGTAGTATTGAAATGCTCTTGTTCTACTGTTACAGTCCGGATATCAAGATTCCATTACTCTATAATACAACCCTAATAAAATATAACGGTATAACAATTAACGGCAATTTTTTGCCAACTAAGGTGTAAAATAACGTTCAGTTGAAATAATAAAATATTTAGGCTGATTACGGTCACCGGTCGAGTTAGTTATTTCATTTTCGTATACAACGCTACTAAAATTTTTTTTTTTGAAAAAAAAATCCGTACAAAGTATCCCGCCAATTCAATAAGCATCCTATATGCAACTTTTCCTCTCTCGGAGTATAACAAGTTGCCTATCACGATGCCTCGAATTAGCTAATTTCCAAGGCGCAGACATGTAACTTGTTCAACACCCATGTACATGTCTCACCGACCAACCCTTCTGCAGGCGTTTTCGCTTCATTTATCTAACATCAACGGTCAATTTGTTTTTTCGCGCCATCTGGACGCTGGAGTATATGGAAAATGAACCTGATTTTCATGACGACGTAATATTATATCGAGCCGTGGATACGACGTCGAAATAAATAATCCACGTTATCGCAACGTTTCACCGGAGGGTAGACGGGAAGAGCCGGAACAGGGGTAAAATAACGGGTACGTCTTAAAGAAGAAAATTAATTAGACTCGGGAATACGATTCGCGTACAGAGGTAGTGCTGGTTTTGTAGCCGAGGCGAAAGAAAGAAGCGGCGTACTGCTTCGAGTTGCAAGAAAAGGAGAAAAAAAAGCCAGCATCGGCAACAAAAAATTCTTAGCTGGAAGGCGAATAATAATGAGAGAAGTACGAAGGGTTGACGGCAAAGACGGTAAAAAAGGGGGCGAGTCGGAAGGCAGAGGCGTATATAATAAATGGCGCGTATAACGTTATACACGAGCAAAAGGAAACAATGACGAGCGAGAGAAAACGAAAAACACGAAAGGAGATCGAAGAAAACCTGCGAGAGCGAAGTGCGCGATTATAAAAAGAAAGAAAAGCCGAAGAGGAAAAAAAGAGCGTCGAGAGGAAAGGCTGTAAAGAAAAACAGCAGCCGGAGGTGAGACGCGAACTCGAGCGAGCTGTGGAAGCTAACAAAAAACATTTTAAATACGAAAATAGTGTAGGTACCTATAAAAGTAGCGTCAGCGACGACCGTATCGATAGGTAGGAAAATTTTCGCGAGCATATTTCTGAAAACTCCGGTTGAATAATATCGTGTAACTTTTACCCCTGGAAGTTTTAATTTAGTTCATTTAAAGTTAGTCCTTAGGTTGCGCCGCTTTTTCTTTTTCCATTGTAACATTGTCGTCGTCGTCGTCGTCGTCGTCGTCGTTGGGAAAACAGTAGTTCAGAGGGTTTTTCCGTGCAGCTGCTTCTCTATGGTTTGGGCGCGGTGGCGCGAAAAGCACGGTCGAAACGGTGTCCGGGGAGAAGGACGAATGGGTGGAGGGCGGACGCGCGAAAAACGGCAGCGGCTGTGAAGGCAGCCGACGACTTACGAAGGAAAATTCATTTTCTTTCTTAATGGAGGAAAATCCAATAAACCTGTAAACTCTGCGCTATACCGCTCGTCCACCGTCTCATTTATTTTCCCTTTTATATTCTTTCCACCTCTCTTTATTATTCTTCCCTCCTACTTTCTTTCTTCGAACTCTTTCTAACGAAACGCCAGCTATCGTTTACCATCTTTCTCGCACTTTTTAATTTTCTTCTGAGTGACGCGGCCATTTTGAAAGTTCTTAATATTTAGCTATGAAAACTCCAAAGAGGGTAGTAAAAGTAAAATGAGATACATTAATTATTCGTAAGACGTTGAGCTGCTCTAACCCACTTCCACCCCGATCACCGCGTCCATCCTCTACGCCCCGATCCTCCACGCGTTCAACGTCGTTACTGGGAAATCTTCTTTTCTTATCCGAACCGGCAGTAATTTATCCTAACTAATTTAATGCTTTTTTCCCGCTTTTTTAATTTCCATTTTGCGCTTATGTCGGTATTGTTCGCGAATCGTACTCGAAGATAATACGAGCTCAGCTCGTGAGCTGAGTCGTGTAAAAGATCTGCACGTACAGGCCAAGTCCGATCTACAATTCGCCTCATAAATTACGCGATTATTTTGTAGTTTATGGTTAAGGAAAGAGGGAGCTTGGTATGAATTTCATTAGATTTTCTTTCGCAATATGCTTTTTTACAAAAGGGACGTGTATTGTAGATTAAGCATAAGCGAAGGGGAGATTTTATCGAATAAATCGCACCTGCGGTTTTGGGTTTGTTTTGTAATTTTTCCAGCATTTTTGCCGGGTAATTTTATGCGTGAAAGTGCTTTTATTGCCGACTACGGAGGTATTTTTTACGCTATGAAATGGTCGATATCGCATGGGCGATGCGATTTTGTTGTACATTTCCGTTCGGCGACGTGAAATTGTCACCATAATTGAAAATAACAAATACTATTTCGGGAAAAATTGTTTTTCGAATTTAGCGCCCCCCCCCCAAAATCGTAGAGAAATGTTTCACGTCCATTCAATTGTAATACCACAGAATTCTATACATATAATCCTTCATCCCCTCTTCCCCTCTCTCTGAAAAAAATTATAATCGGTCATGTATAAAATTTTGTGGCATTTGTTGAAAATGAAAAACCACCATTTACATGGAATACTCATAGTGAGGTGTTTTTGTAAGATTTGGGGAGATTTAGAAGAAAAATTTTGAAACAAAAGTTGTTGCAAAATGAAAAGAAGCATGCTTTGTTGCAATAATTTTTTCGTACGTGCTGAAATTTTGCCATAAAATTGCTACCATCGCAAAAATGACTCAGTGGGGGCCTTCTAGTAAAACTTGAAGCGATTTGAGAAAGAAATTTTTGAAACAAAGTTCATTAATAATTAAATGGGGTGCATTTTTTGTATAAATTATTGGGGCGTTTTTGTGAGACTTGGGGTGATTTGAGATATCAAAAACGTAATTTTTCACCCTAGTTGATGTTTGGTGAGGACTGGGCATAATAAAATTGAAAAAACAATTTTTCATGTCTTTTAATATTTACGTAAAAGCAAAAGCTATTTATTTCGTTTTTTGAGAGAAAACTTTTTCAAAAAATTGAAAATTTTCGTTTACGTCATTTTTTGTTTCTGTTTTCGCAACACTGAATTAGAAAGTCGTCTTCAAGATAATTTAGCGGTATTATTCAATTTTTTAGTTTAATTTTTAAAAATTTTATTTTTTTTTAATTTTTATCATAAATTTATTATAATAATTATGTAATTCAAAATTTATTAAAAATTAAACTCAGTTTAGGTATCAATAAAGGATTATTTCAACAGTGTTATAATAAATGTTAAATGAGGAGAACAACAGATGATTTCCGTCCGAAGGACGAGTAGATGTATGACTGGTTAATTAGAAATTTAATAATTTAATATTACAATTTCTTTAATATATCCAAAATTAAGTCAACAAATTGTCTTCGATTTACGATCAGGTCTAAAAGTGAAATCTGCTCACTCTCTGTGAAATAAAAATTTGAAATCTATCAAAATCGAGGCTCATTACCGGCTCAATTTTTGGAGATTTTAGTAAAATAACAGAATTCCATCAAACCAAAAATATGATTTCGAGTTAAATATAATTTTCTCAGTTTCACTGGGATACGTAAAGACGATGCAAAGGTCGGGGATGACGGTTTCCTTTAATAAATACCAAACTCCCCTAAGACGATAGTAATTACACTGTGCAAGTTCTGGAGCACATGACGGACCATTTTGGAAGAATTGCCGAGGGTTTGAAAAATACGATCCGGCGAGGGAAACGACAAAAGGAAGGCGTTTTTTATCGCGCGACATTTTTCGCGAGGACCACGAGTAATAAAACTACACGACGAAGGCGTCGTCGTTTCTCGTACTTCTTGGTGATTTTTTTGCCCCGGTGACGGCGTTTATTCGTCTTGGAAACGCGATTAAAACGGAGTATTTAATGGTAGCTGGGGTTCGGGGGAAGCATCGAGGCAATTATTTCCTTTTGCGAAGAACATATTTTTACTGGTTGTCATGTGCACCAGTAGGCGACAAGCATAATACTGTACACTCTGTTAAAAGTTAGTTTTTACTAATGAGAATTAAAAGTTATAACTAAGCGTCCGCCTATCTCGCTTCGCTCGGCGTGTGTCTTTGGAGGAAAAAACCCTATCCGTAGGTTTTCTCTCTGTTTTATCACAACAATACGCTAAGTCGTTTCGAAAATTCCTCGTTTTGAAAGGAGGAGAGTCATGACCCCTCCGGCCCGCGATTTTAAATTCGCTATATTAACGCGTGTTGGTTATATGGATGCTGCGACGACGGTATCTCCACGGGGAGATATTGCGTATGCCATACGCTCGCTATCCTCGACAGATATGCTTGTCTCCTATACCGAAACTTTTCTCAACTTTTAAAAGTATTCTAGCTTTAACTGAATCCCCTAAATGGAAAAGCTCTCCTTTACGGTCGTGCCTAATTTAAATTTTAATCTTTATTGCTCTTCTTTGTTTCTTCTATGAGATTTCCGACGTTTTATCGCGGGGATGCAGCTTTGGGCGAGTGTCGCGATACCTGTCGACCGTTTTTTTGCTACATGAGGTTATGAAATAGGATTTTTTGCTTGGTGAGAGCGAAGGGGTTCGGTGAGCGATCAAGGTGACCAGAGAGGCGCAAAATATGAGATGTTGTGATGAACCGACCATTAATGGGATGTTGAAATAAAATTTGAAGAGATATGCGAAAAATCTCGTAACAAAAAATATTCCTACTTTCATTTCCAGTAACTTTTATCTGGAGCATTTCGCTGTGAAATTGGTTCTAGTCGCACAGAAAACCTTTATAAATACGTATATCGGAAATGTGATCACGTTGATTGATCGCCGAATAGCTCAATTTAACGTTGTTATCGAAGCTGTGATGGATTTTTTGAAAAAATCATTGATACAAAAGTTGTTGGAAATTAAAAAATGTACATTTTTTGTCTCGACGTTTTTTCCATATCTCCTTAAATTTTCGAGATATGCCTACAAATCGTTATAAAAAATCCCTAAAACAACGATGACGTCATCAAATGACATAACATACAAAAACCAAACTTTCAGCCTGCATCGTAGCACCTGATAAGAAGCCAACACGATATGGCAAGCTTAGCATATGGAATACTCGGTCACCATAACCGCCGAAAGAATTTCCTCGAGATGCGCAGATCGGTGACAGAGATCCCAGAGAAGGGTGCTGGAACGCTACATCGGAACACTTATGCGGATGCGGCAACGTGGTTCACGCTACGTAGCGTAAAAATTACTTGATAGGCGATACGAAAGTATGACGGGAGGATAGGCGCGTGAAAACGCGGCCGTTACATCGTTTTAAAACTGCTTAAGCAAGAAGGTACACTGAGCAGGAAAAAGGATTAGAAAACGAGTCGGTGCTTTTTGCTATGCAAAACGAGCAAACGCTAACCACCGGGTAGTCGTTAGTGGTTGCCGGTTATTATTATTCAGAAAACTCCCGCCAAAAGATAACAAAGTTTTACAGTCATAACAATCTTTTCAGCTTAAAGTTGGAAGGTGGTCTGGTACTTAAGCTTTTTAGCTGTTTTTGCTGTTTTCGCCGGCGTGTTACCGCGATGCTGCGTTTGCAATTTGCGCCGCGTTTCTTTTCACTGTGGTGAACGGCGACGATTTTATGTGCAGTGGGGGGAGGTGTGTTGTGTGCTCTTCGATTGCTTATCATGTGTTTTATATTGATTGCAAATCGGAGGATGAAGTGTGATTCGATGAAAAATGAAAAAACTTTCTGCAAAAATGAAGCTCGTTTGCATAATTTATTCATTTTTTGATATCTAGTGTGTTACTAGAGGAGCAATGTGGTCAAAAATGAGGTTAATTCATCGAGTTTTGCACATACGCCAAATATCTCGAATTTACTGTATAAATTTTGAAAAAGTACACGGAAAAGGTCCTATTTAATTTTCGCCCAGCTACAATGCCAACGTAGTTATCAAGACGAGAAAGAAATGACCTTCATTTAACCTTGACTGGCCCCTATCTTATTTGGAGCTGCAAATCTACTTGCATATGTGTTGTTTGGGTTGCTTTGTCGTCAGTCAAAGGTTTGTACAGAAGAAGCGTTGGATCTAGGAAGCACATGCTAGCGGGGAGGGAAAGAGGGGTATTTTAAATGGTTCAAAATTTTATCTGCACGTTATATGAATCATAATGGGGTCATCCTTCAATTTAATCGTTACTAAGAAATTCCTGTTGTAGTTAATCGGCATAGTACAAAATAAAATTTATTTTTTAGTATCCTCCTCCCTCCCTTCCTCGCCGTATTTAATCTGAATAATTTATTAAAATGAATTTTTAATACTTATGTTCGAGTTGTGTCGATTCAAGTTATACCAGTAGATTGGAATCAATTCGGGTCAATTTTAAATCGATTCAAGTCGATTGAAGTCTATCGCGAGTCGATTCGAATCAAATAATATCGATTTGAGTTGATTTTACGAGTAGGAGGATTGAGTCGATTATTTGATTTTTTTTTCTCAAATCAACAGCCTTGCCGTCTGTCAACTTTCAGTCACTTTTGGCAACTTTCACGCAATTTTTATGAAATGTTGAATTTTAATCTGCTTTTTAGGTGAATTTCGCATACTTTTTAAATTTTTCAATTTTTGAAGATTTTTATGGTGGTTAGGCCTATACTTTGTTGAGCCGTTTTCAATTTTTTGTCAATTTGTGAAAAATTTTTTTTGAAACCCACTTTTATTGTATCAGGTTCTTTTATTTTTAATTGATTGAGAAAATTTCACCCTTTTTATACTAATTTATCCAAAAATTATGGTTTCAAGTTAAAATTCTTGTTATTAATTTCTCTTTTTTTTTTTTGCTTCAAAGATGGTTATTCCATGTGAAAACTTACTCAAAGAAAATCGCTCCTTTCTTCTTAACATTTTGCTCCATCATTCATAATCACCTCCTGGACGGTACCTTTTTTTTGTAGGCCAAACGCATTTAGGTTTCTTTGGCATGTACGCGAAACTTTGCCACATGCTCGTCGCGTTAATTAATTAGCGCTCGCGACGTTTTTGTATTTTGGTTTGCGACAGCGGCATCGGCTCGGTATTAAAAACCTTAAGAAACGCTGACTTTTTCGGGTAAATATCGTATGATAATTTTCGTCAGATGAGAAGCTTTTCCCGTTGGGATTATTAATGAAGTGTATCTTCTAAAACACCAATAAAAGTGTGAAACGATGTATAAAAGGATGAAGCGAACCCGCGTATTTGCGCCCCCTCGTACTCCGTGCGCCCTTCGTGCCAACGCCTTGTCATCCTCGCGCCCTTCTGTCGTACTTTTAGCTATCTTTCTCTTCTTTTTATACCCTTATATCGCTGCGTGCGGCAACTTAAGTGATGACATCTTTTTCAAAAGATTTTCGCCAACTCATTAAAAAAGCCGTCGCTTTAACGAAGAAATATTGAAAGGTGAAATGCTTAATCCGACGAGGAAATTTTCAAAAGCGTGTATGCTGCCCCCTAACCACCACCTCCCCTTCGCGGTTTACTTTTCGAACAACCGAAATTACATAGTTTCCCGATTCAATGAAGATGATGCGACTACGTAAGAAAACATCATCTGTGTACTTTTTCTAAAACCTCGTTAATGAGTTTACAGCTCGGTAACCCATCTCGAGGCCCGCGTACGTCGCCTTCGCGTGTTTCATCTCCTTTTAAAAACATATTACGTGAGACGTAATCGGGTTCGTACCATTCGACGTATGTAAATAGATTTATTAAAGGTTTTTTTTGCGAGTTGGCGCCTTTCCCGTTGATAATTACGAGTATATTTGGGGTGTTAGCCTCTTACGTTGTTCATCTGTCTGAGGTGGATTTTTTGTATCGACATGTATTACCGGACTCGCAAAGGATGCGCATGGTCTACGTTTGTTTTATTAACCTGCTCGAAATGACGGATATGTTTGTCAAGGTAATTCATCTATTTGACTGCGCGTTTAATTAACTCGATGATGACGAGGGGGTGAAAATTTAAATTAAAACACCTTTTTCGATGCATCGATGGCAAAAAAATCCTTCACAATGAGTCCAAGTCGGGGGAAAAAACTCGTTACGAAATACATTAATAAAGTAAATTCGAAAGAGCACGATATTACCATAATCACCTGTACGAGTTACCTTTTTATTATCATAGAGGAACTATGGGCTCCCCTTGCATTAAAGTAGTTTTTCATTTGGATCAGAAGGGGAAATGAACGTGGACAGTTGATGTGTAATTGAAAAGAAATCGATTTTTGGATGCTTGGGGAAGTGAGGCGTACAGAGGGGAAGTATTTTTAAAGTTGTGAGTAGGGGAAGAAGAATGATCGTAATTTTCTATGAATTGTAAACAAAAATGGAATAAAATGGCTTTGAAAACTGCATTAATATCGATGTAGAATTTTCCAGTTTTAATAACGTTTTTTTTTTTTTTTTTTTTTTTAATAATTTATTATTGCTCATTTACAGCATTGAATTTTGACATGAAATGCAAAACTGTGAATTATTATTGTACTGAAAATTCATATTGAGCTGAATTGAAGATAGTGACTATTTTGATCTTAATTTCTTCTGTGCTGCTTCATCCTGAAAAGAAAAAAATTATTAATTGATATTTGTTTTATTTTTTTTAGACAGCGAAACAATAATCTATTGTTTATTTTATTTTATTTGTGAATATTTTCATACCATATCTGTCTATTACCGAAGAATTTTTTTTGAAAAATAGAATTTCAGATGTCTTGACACAATTACGAATATTTTATAATTTTTTTAATTAATTAATTTTTTGATGTCTTGAAAAAATTTTAATATCAATTTTTCTCGAAAATAATCAATTTACGTATCTCGTCTTTGAATAAATCATCATCCAAGTACCCAAAAAAAACACCACAATTCATCACCAGCATCACTTTTCTTTCGATTTAACCACCGAATAATGGTGTAGGTACATGGTACACCGTGTACGCGGGTTCGCGAAGCAAAAGGAGGTGTAACATACCGGTATAATTTAATTATAAAGATCTTTCCACCGGCACCGCCAACAACTACGCTCGTTATAATTGTTTCGAAAAGAGAAGGGCGCGAGTGTTGAAAGAGCAACAAACGCTGCGAAGCGAGATGGAGCGAAAAAACGCCCGAAATACCAACGAAAGCCGAAACCGAGAAACGACCATAAAGAACAGTGTATCTCTTAATCGCCTCGAACATTATGAAATACGGATCACTTGGCGAACGCAGCGGCGGAGGATCGAAGATTGAAGATGTCTGCGTTGTCCCATTTTGAGAAAGTTCCATTGAACTTTTGATTCGCGGATGTAGAATTATCGAATTTGGCATTTTTAGTTTTCAAATTGATTTTGTAGTAATTTTATAATTTCGTAGTTTGTGGTTACAGATGATCTAGTTCATCATGCCGATACCTTTAAAAATCCGTATCTTGACGGCATAAAAATTTGGCTTCAAAGTTAAAAGGTTGTTTACCATCGAAGTTGAGCGTGGAGAAGTGGATAATGTCGTCACGTTTTAATTTACTATTTATAGAGACGATGAATTTTCGCATGCATTTGCTGACGAGTCGTTTACGAAATTTGAATCTATTGATGGAAATATTTTTAATCGAAATATCATGCAGAAGTGCATCGATGACGTCACCGTTACTTAGAGAAGATTTTTGACATTTTCATGTCTTGGCTGTGGCACATAAAATCGAAAATCGTCACGAAAAAGCGTCACGCGCTTGTTGTGGTAACCGTTGTCATGGTGACGTGTCATGCTCATGAGTGAAGATCTCAATATTTTCATGTCATAATAACATGTCACAGATGACTGGTCGTTGTTATGGTGACATATCATGATCATGAGTGATATGTTGTCATGGCAACTATCATGCTTATGAGTGATTCTTGATATTTTCTTGTTATCATAATAATTCGTAGATGACATGTCGTTAAGGCGACATACGTGTCATGATCATAAGTGACATGCTATACGATGACTAGTCATTAACAAAATGGCGTGTTATGGTTGTGATCGGCATGTGATATGCAATGACTTGTTATTACTGGAACGATCACGTGTCATGCTGTGAGTGACATACGACCATGTCTTCGTAACATGTCATGGTGATATCTCATGATCGTGTTGTGATGACATGTCACGGTTACCTGAATAATGACATATTATGGTAATATGTCATGACGTGATGATGACGATATGCGGTGATAAGTCAGGTGGTTATTTTTTCCTCTCAAAACGAGTTATGCGTACTATATTCATGTCCAACGAAAAATGTGATTTTTTCACATCACAATACTATGGCATAGACGACTATTCATTGCTGTTGTGACGTGTCATGTTCAGAAGTGACATGTGATCATGTCATGGTAGCATGTCAAGTGACACGATATGATGACAAGTCATTGTCATGGTGACGTGGCATGGTTGCGGGTGGCATATGACATGAAATGGCGTCTCCTCATGAATATCATTGTCACAAAGTGACATGAAAATGTCACACTTTGTTGCAGACTTGTACGCAAGCTGATGCTTTATGATACAGAACGAATACTTTGAACTTTTTAGGTCTGAGAAAGTCGTAAGTTAAATTGATATTTCAGTTGTTTTTTTTTGGTCGACAATTTCGAAAGTAGCCTACAATTGGATTTGAAATTATTCATAATTCATGGGTTTTCTTTTAAGGGGAGAAACGTTCTTTTCAGTAATTGAATAATTTAGTAAAATATTCCCTTTTTCTCCTCCGTCTACATTTCTATATTTTTATTAAATTTCTTCGGTATTTAAAAAAACCCTGCCATCTTTTTACTCCAATTTTCGCCAATGTTCCAAGAATTTAGGTATTTTTACGAAACAACGGAAAATTTTCACGTCATAAAATATGTACTTCGTCGGTATCGTGGCACATATCATAACGACGTACATGTAGGAACGTGGCAAATGAAAAATGAAAGAATACGACTAGAAAAACGAGGGGTAAAAAAAGAAAGACGACTTTTCAAAATTACCCGCTAAGTTACGTTATACGTGAAAATAAACGACTATTCGAAGAAATCTTGACATATTTCACGCGAGTATCGCGCGCAAAATAACATACGCGAAAAAGCGAAGTCGCATAGCTGTCATATTTAATAACTTTGGTTTTTATAGTTTTCGCTAATTTAAAACTTGCTTGCCATTTGAAAAGTAAATAATTAATTTCATTTCTCGCGCAGACGAACCGTACCTCGGTCACGTGTAACGTGAAAAAAAATTCCAACGAAGCGAGAGATTTCGAGCAACAGAAAAAGGTATTTTTTAGGCTTCAAAGTTACGCGTACAAATGGAAAAAATGCCCGGAGCACGTTTCAGAAACGGTGTTTTTGAAATTTTCTCAAAGCTGTTCGTTTTCACGTGCGCGAGAAAAAATTTCATCGAACGCCTATGCGAAGTTTCGCGTGCTACGTCGCGGACGCTGCTCGTATATTAAAAACACTCACACGTATACGAGCCGTTGTAGAACTCGGCAAAAAAGGCGAAACGACAAAAGCTCATTTAGCCAAAAGAATGGCAAGAGAGCGAAGTGAGGGGAGAAACTGTAAAAACGACGGGGCGTTGTAGGCGGCGGCGGCGGCGGCGACGAACGAGAATAAAGTATGTATAAGAGTTAAGAAAAGAAAATCGAGAATGAAAGAAAGAAAGACCACGATGACGGGGACGAGGCAAGGTGGAGGGAGATCCGTAGAATATTTCGATGATGTGGAGAAAAGAACGAGCTAGCGAACGTGAAAAATAAAGAGGAAAATACGACTCGGAAAAAGGGTGGCTAATGCAATTTAAATGTAAGAAAAGCTGGCAGCAGTTTTCATTAAAAACTTTTCCCCGAAAGTAGGTATTGTCTTTTATTTGATGAAAGTAAAACTAAAGGTGGGTTTTATAACATTAGATAAGAAAAGACTCGTGCACGGTCCGCGCCGCCGCCATCTTTTTAATGGGAAAAATTCCGCTTCCATTGTTTTTAAGCAGCGTCGGCGGCTACGCGTCGCGGAAAAAAGGGGAAGTTTCTCCGCGTTTCCGACCAAGCTCGACCATCACGAGGCGCGGAGGCGAAGGGTGGCTCTTTTAAAACTTCGCCAGGCGTCTCTCTTTTCTAATTTCCTAACTGACAAAAGAACCTAAAAGGCTTTTTTCTCTTCGCCCTCCGCGGCGCTGGGCCGTTGCTGGGCTCCTTTTGTGTACGTCTCCCACTCGAAATTTTCTTAGGTCCGCGTGAGCTTATCACTCCTCCCCTCCGTAGTCGAAACGCGATATAACCCTTTCGGATAGTTTTTCAGATGCGAGTAACCCTGCATCTACCCCTGGTTCTTTTAAATGTCGCTTTTTTACGTTACCTTATCTTAACCCCCCCTCTGGCCCCTCGGTCATATTTACACCCATATTGCCCCTGTAGCTAAATATGATAAAATATTTTACTAGCTTTTCTTACCACGTACTTTTTTCTTACCCCTTTTATCGTATCTTCCCTTTTTCTTCTTCTTTAATGTTCTTCAAAAGGGTGGAAAATAAGGGTGCTTTTTTCGGGTGATTTTTCATCGAGACGTAAGAGCTTGTGGATCGATTTCTACAGTTTTTCGTCGTTTTTTAATGTCAACTATGTCGTTTGAGTGTTTTTTCACCACGGATAAGGCGATTATGTAAAGAAACGTAATTCACGAGGGTGTAAACGAAGATGGGGTGAAGTAAGAAAATAACATAGGACGTAGATCCTAAATAGCTTTCTTTCTGAGGGTTAAAAGCTGAAGTGACGAGGATTTTTTTGAAAAATCTTTCAAAGGATTATTTTTCAATTGTTTGAAGCATTCGGGTTGAAGATGCTGAAATTTCGATTTTATTCGAGGTCTGGTGAAAGTATTTATTTTATTTTTTAAATTAGTTTGTATATTCCTTGCCTTTGGAGGGAGGAAGAGAGAAGGTTTGATGTTGTGAACGAAGTTTCTTTGATTTTTTTCTAACTCAATTTTTTTCACAAAGTAGGGATAGTTCTGCCAAAAAAATAAACTAGTTGAAAATTAAAGCTACTTGATTCTCAACAAAGTCCTCTGAAAAGAAGTTTGAAGTCTTGAGCTAGATTCAAGGTATACACCCATCATTTTTTGTTTCTCCTTAGGTAAAAACTGATTTTATTAAAAAAGTGTGTGTTCTTTGAAGTAGAGGCTCTTCAAATTTTGTACAAAATTAGATAAAATGTCAATTATCAAGTCGAGATCGCCTGTCTATTTTTCAAGCCATAAAATATAATAAAGTAAAATGACTTTTTCAATGGTTTTGTTGATTACCTCGAAAATGACCTATTAAAGATTTTAAAGAAAGCTCGATATCCCCTCGATCTCTTTGTCGAGCAGAACATCCAAATATTTGACGACAGTAAAATTCCCAAAACTGACGTTCCCTACATGGTCGTCCAATGAGACCATAATCGACCCTCATTTTGGATGCTTTTTATTGTTTTAAATTACCATAACTCTCGAGCTAATTATTTAGGTGTAAAATTGTTCAGATGAAAAAAGTAATTAAAAGCATTTCCAAGAAGTTTTATTTAGAATATTTTTCAATTTAATTTCTTCCTTTGCCGCTAAGCTCTCATTTCTGGTTTCAGAACCTCCACAAATTCCCTCATTTCAATTATTAAGGAAACGGTCGGTCAAATAGCTCGTTTTCAATATGAGAAAAAGTTTCCAGAATTTCCATAAAGCATATTTAATTATTTATAAATAAAATTCCACAGTTTTTTTAGCTCTTCTGGGTCTTAAGCACCACCCCTTTTTTAAGAATGCCCTCAGAAATTATTTTCAGATTTTTAGAAATTGATAAACACATTTGTTGGCATCAGATTTAAAATACGACATCGAATAGAACGATTCCAAAGTGAAAATATCGCGATAAAAATCGATTTTTTGAAAATCGCATTTTTCCCCATCGCCTCCGTTAATTAGGAGATTTTGAGAGTGAAAATGCGTGATTTGCGCTGCAAAAGGAGCCCGAATTGAAAAACCGGCCCAAAAGTTAAGTTTATTTTGAACAACTAGAGATGAATCCTCGAAAGAAAAAACGCTTAGGAAAAGAAAACAAAATATAAATTCGTTCGTGATGCGTCTCGTTTTACGAAATACGAATGCGTAATCTCATTGTGCGTCATTACGCATCTTTTTTCCAATCAAATCAAATAAATAAGTATGATATCTACCTATTTCTCGATCCGATGTTCGTCGTATTGAGAATTTACTGGCCGCTAAGATCTCGCTATTGTTAAAATTCGCATTTCTTTTTAGCTTCTAGAACATTCGTTTCGTTTCTTTTTCGTTGTAAATTCCACGTCATGTTGTTTGACTTGTAAATCAATTTTAATTCGGTTTTGAATATTCGCGTTCAGTTTTTTCGCAAATATGTGATATTTTATTCGCGTTCGATTTAATGGAATTGTCGATTCTCTAAAAGTGATGTCCTCTTGTAAAAGGTGAAAATGGCGATAGCTAAATAGAAGTTAGGTTTTTTCCGGTTGCCATTTTTTATGGAATTTTTGTCGATCTTGAAATCATCGGGAATTGCGGTGTCGCCTTTTTTGATAATCTGTCGTTATCGATTTTGGGCATTTTCGTAAGTTTGTTCATAATTTTCGAAGAAGTTTACTCTTGCTGGTTTACTAATTTGAATTGATTTTCTAGTTTTTTGTTTCGAGTGTTACTATGTCGATGTCTAATTTCTGTGATTTTCATGAAATCTCCTTTCTTGAAAAACTTCGTTTTCTTGATTTCCTGAAAGAAAAAACGTCATGAAGTTATTTGGTCACTAGGTAAAATATTGCTCCTATTATGACGTCGAGGGTAAGTGATTCCTAAATTAGTAATGGTAGAATTTTCATCTAAGCACCGATTGACTAATGATTCGTATTTTTATATTTTTTCCATCCCGGTAAAAATTTCGACGACTATTTTAATTCCATAAACGGCTCGTGACAAAGCGCGATGATACGAGTAAGATCATCGAATAACCGCATCCCCTTCCTCAAAGAAACATTAATCGAGGAAATTGCACCTCGTATCCACATACGCCACGCAACAAAGTTGCGGTTAAAATTACAAAACAAGGCAGTGTGTGAAGAGGTAGCAACTAGCAAAGGGGGCGCTTTCTTACACCATCACCTTTTAATGTGTGTGTAGTATGTATCTAAACATATGAAACATCAAGTTTTAATCCTTCTCTCAATTATCGCGTTGTATGTGCGAAGAGCTTGGTTAAAAGGAGCACACACTTGTGAAATATACACACACGTTGAAAGGTCTAATCGCGCGGAAATGCCGGAGGAATTATCAAAGTAATGTTGGCCTAGGTTATGAGCTTTGTGTGTGATTTTCTTCTCGTGTTTTACCTTGTTTATTTTTTCGTATCCGATTGATCTTGTTTGAGAAGGGAGGGGGGAGTTTAAGAAATTTTTATTCTAAAGAGAGTTATTTCAGAATCTGGGAATTTTTAATTATTTATATAAATTGAGAAATAAATTTCCAATTACCCTTCCCCCTCTCCTCCGGTACTTTTTCATTATACCTTAAATACACGAAATCAACGAATAAACGAAATATAAAGCGAATGAAAATTTACTCATCGCTTCATTTCATCGGCGCTTTTATTTGCGAAATTTTCCTTCGAGTAACTGAATACAATTTCAATGAGAAGTTTTTTCACTCATTTCGAAAAGCAGCTTTTTCCAAAATACACACTCGTACAACGGAAATCCACGCGCAGGCAAAATCGAGGAAAACGACGCCCGCTCGTAAATACAGGAAAGAAAGATTCTTTAATATTTATTTTGAAATTCTCCGCATACTTCTTTATTTTTATTCTTGTTTGCAACGTTTTCGTGAAAAGCAATTTCAATCATTCTTTAGGAAAACTTCTTCGTTATCATCTTGTTCGTTTTAAAAGATAACTTTAACTTCGTACTTTGAAAATTTGTTTGAATTTTCATTTCGAAAGGGCGAAAGAACTTTTAAGTCCTGTAATTAGTTTCGTTTGTTTGCCAACGGTTAGCGTACAGCAAAATTGAAGTTGCTAGTCGAATGCGAACGGGTTTTTTAATTTTTTTTGTCGATGTCGGTGTTTGAGATGAGAAAAAAGTATGAAAGGTGTTTGAATGAGAGGATGATTTTAATGAGAGCTTTGGATTTCGGCGGAATTGGCATGAATGAGGTGTGTACCTACTTGATGAAATTAATCCCGACAATTTTACCGTATTTTATTAATTACTTTTGAGGGGTGAGAGGGGAGGGGAGTTGTCGTGATTTCATAAAAATTGTGGGTAATTAATCAGTGAGAAATATTTTAATATGAAGCATCCTGAATTCCACTATATTTTTGGTTATTTTGGAGTTTAAGAGTTTTAACTTGGTCAATTCGCAAATTAGGTGAAATATTTATAAATCTTTTTCATAGTACTTGAAAAGATGTGCGTAGGAAGTTATGCGCAAAATTTTTCTATTCTTAGTATGACCGGTGCCACTAGGATTTGAAATTTTCCAAGCGCAGTGGCGCCTTCGAAATGCAATTTATACAAAAACTTACATGATCTTTTTACAGCGCTTGAAAAGATCTACTTGAAAAGTTATGCGCAAATTTTTCCTATTTTCAGTATCATCCATTCAGTAAGGAGCTTTGAAAATTTTCAAGTAGCGTCCTAAATGTGCAATGGGCTTTGCCACCAAACCCCCCGTTCGCTACCGCACACATTTTTTTTTCTATTCATAATTACTCTTAAACGTAATTGATGTTATAAAAATCTTCTCGGCCTTTTGGTTGAGATCTAATCTTGATGAGTTGCAATAATTACCGTAAGTTCGCAGTATTTGCGGTAATTTACCGGTAACTTATGGTAATTTACAATGATTTAATCATAATTTGCGGTAATTTACCGTCATTTTGTATATTTTACCACCAATTTACGGTAATTTACTGTTGATTTACCCCTAGTAACAAATGATAATTTACCATAAATTTGCGGTTTTTCGGTAATTTACCATTGACTTTCCGTATTTACGATAATTACCGGTAATTTACTATGTTCAAAATTTGACGAAATTCGGTTCGCTTGTTCTGACGTGATGAGTTCACAAAGAAAACGACCATCATTTTATAATGTAATCTTTGTTTTCGTGCTCGACGAAACCCTAAAAGAAAGATTATCTGTATAATTTGCCTACATTGTATATTTAAGGCGTTATTTACAATTTCTTTGCTAAGCGAGATACACGTAATTTTATGCAACTTTTTCGTACATTTTGACCAAATTTAGCAATTAATTATTGAAAATTTCCGTATGAAGAAGTATTCGAATATATTTCTTCGATGCTTTAGCTACCGAATAATTTTAATTATTGCAAGGTATGTACGGGTATTTGTATATAAAACACAAGATCGATTCGTTTTGCCCTTGGCCACCTCAATTATATTACTTTCATTCACTGCGTAAGCCATTACATCGATTGAAAAAATTCGACGCCATATTTATAGCTACCGATAAAAAGTACAGTCACCGTTACATTTCACGATAGGCAAAAAAAAAACAAAGACAGAAAAACGGAAACTACGAAGGGTGGAAAAAAAGACCACGCGTACCACCCCAACCACATCAATAGGGGTGGCGAAAAAATTAAAGTAGGAAAAACGCACAGAGATCGACGCCATGGCCTTTCGTGTATTATACCAGTGCAACCATAGGGTGCGTCGTCGCGATGGTGAACTAGGCAACCATAGCTCTTCATTACTACCCTCGATATACGTATTTTTATCATCGATGGATTTATTTAATGGGAATTTTTTCATATTCGTGGTGGATATAAAAATGGAATTTTTTTTCACGAAAGTAAAGGTGGATTCGAAAGATAAGACGAGCAAGTGTATCCACTTTATTCTTTACCCTTTTGGTAGCGGTGTGAAAATTAATCCCTTTATGAAACAATGACGAATGAGTCGAAACAAAAGGGTACCTGATTTTTAATCCGTCCTTTGTATTAACCGGTTCGATTGTTTTTTCGCTACGTGTAAATACGCAAGTGTTTATTCACCCTTGATTTAAAACACAAACGAGTTTAATTAGGATACGTTTCAGGTAGATTGTGGGAAATAGCAACAAGTCTCTCGTGGGTTGCTTTTGACGTAAATTAACCCAGAGTCAGGCCAGTTCGGTGGTTCGAGGTGGGATTAGACGTGGGTTCAAGAAAGAAAGTAGGGTATTTTCGGCAATCGAGGTAATTTTCAAAGGTGGCGGAGAAAAATTTACTTGGTATAAAAATACTCGTACTCGTAACATACGAGAAAAGTTTTACTTACTTGCAATTTTTATTCTCCGCGTTGACGAAGTCCTCGTAGAATTTTTCAACACAAACTTCACATCGCCTCGCGAACTACACGAATAAAACATTCGTCAGTTGTACGAACGTTACGGGTACTTTTCTTCAATCGAATTCCAAAGTAGTCAAACTAGTCCGCGCGTAAACCGGTAAATAGCCCTTTATTCGTATGGTAAAATGGTCATATGGGACGATTATTTTGCAAAGGTATATACCGTAGTGGACATTACGTTATGGAAATCTTATCGTTGAAAAAAAGGGTACGGTTAGGAGATCCGTGTGAATAATACCGATTCGGATACGCAGACAATGACGAAATATACAATAAGTGTTACCTAACTAGATAAAGTCCGGTTTTCGGACACGGGACAGTGTGTGAGAATGAATTGTAAAAAAGGGTTATGAAGATGGTTTTCTCGGATAGACACCCTATATTTTTCCAGTTGCCTAAAAACCGGACTCGACGTGAAGAAAGGTGGATTTTGTGGATTAAGTAGGATACGATGAAATACACGATGGGGTTTGGTATGAGTATGTTTGCAGCGGTGACTCGGTTGTGGAGGTTAAGTGATGAATGAGCTTTGCGCTTTTGTCAGCGGCGGTGTAATTTTTTGGAGTAGTTTTTGAATTTTATTAACATGGTCAGAACGGGTGTTATGTGGAGTGATAACGTGGAACAAGAGCCAAACCGTATTCGGCTGTAAATTTCAATATTTCGGAACACTTCCTTCACTCTCATTTCTCTGCGCGAAGCGAAGGCAGGAGAAGACACAGCAGTAATCTCCATTAGAGATTCTGAGGCATATGAGTCCACCGCTTCTCCATGACTGGAACTGTTGAGTTTGGTATTGCACTCGAAGCGCTCCTGAAGAGTGACGAGTACTAGAAGGATGATACGATGGCTGATTTTGAAATGGATTTGAAGCCATCAACACCCTCTTACACTCTTAAGAGATGCTTATTGCTTGTGAAATGTTCGAGAATATATGGTACGCTATCTAAAGCATCCAGTTTTGAGACCGATTCAGGATGATCGATCCCATCATCCGCCCTTACACTGTTTTCATGTAGTCTGAACTCGTCAAATAATCCAACTTTCGCCCGGAGAAGACGGTAGATATTTGAAGCAGATCCATTGCGAGACCTGGGAGGTGGGAGGTTTCCTTTTAGGATTTATTTTCAAAAAAATTCTTCATTTTTTACTGACAGCATACCTAACGTGTAGTGAAAGTATTGAAAAAGTAGTGAGTAGTGGCTTCAAAGGTGGGTTGTGAAAATAGTGAAAAGGAAGTGAATTTTTTCAAAAAGTGACTAACTATTTTTAAATTGATATACAGTACAAATTTTCAATATTTTCTTTTTCCAAAAATTTTACAAGCGAAATTTCAAAAGTCTCTTCAAGTCTTATCATATGATTTAGAGTTGAAATGGCGGCAATTTTTTGTGAATTGGTAGCACTGTCGAAATATGTGACGTTGATGTTTTGAATTTGTTTTTTTTTTTTTTAAACAAATTGCCTTTCAATTTGAAATTTGACTACGTCAACAGCCTAAGGGAAGGGGGGGGGTGAATTGAGAAATTTTTGGAAACGTTTTTAAGAAGGTAAGTAGTGAGAGATTTTTCAAAAAAAATCTGTTGGATCTCTCTGATGTCGAGAACATTGATCGCGTGGTTAGAAAATATTCTCCGAAAATGCAATTTTGTTCAATTACTGAGCATGCTGCACTCTTAATAACTCAACAAGGAAACCAGATAGGCAAAAGTTGCATAAAGCTAAAAAGATGAATATTGAAAGATGCCATACAATAATTTGCATGTAAATTTCATTCATCTGCTATAAAAATCAAAGATGCTCAAATTTTGAAATGTCATATGCAAGTTTCACCAATTGTTCAATGAACTTTGAAAGAAACTTGTAAAACAATTGCTATAAAAATGAGACAAAAAAATCTTCAAGAATTAAAAACGTGTTTCGTTCAGTTTACGAAATTTAAAATAGCGGCATTTTTGGAAATTTGACGCAAACGCGGTATTTTCCATCGTCACGAAAAAACAAAATACTTGGCACCTTATTTTTCATATCTTCGGAACGCCTCGTCGACTTTTTAGCTTGATAAAGAGAGCAAATATGTTTGAAAATTTGTAAAGTTTGAACATTGATTTTTATTCGCCTAAAGCGGCGTTCGGTTCCGAAGCGTATGTAAAGTTTTTAATTTGATGAATTTTCTTCGCTCTTTCAGTTGGAAGTCGAATTAAAAATTCGTTAAAGTTATAGAACCAAGGAGCGAGCTTGGGGCGGAGGGTTGCGTCAGAGTAATTATTACCAGCGCGAACGTGTGTACTGGTGTTTGTGCTCTTCGTTACTCGTACGTTGATTTTGACTTTTTCTCTCTCGCGTTAATATTCAAATTATAAAAGTTAAATTTCGACACGAATTTTCGCAGCTTTTCGTGTTCCATTATCGTTATTTATTAATAAGAGTTTCTCCGGCGATATGAAGTTTTTTGTATACCTGGTTTTTTTTTCAGACGCGATCTAAACCGGTTTTTCGGGCTGACGAGACTATGTTAATTTATAACGTTGAAAAAAGGGTCATTCGGAAGGGTTAGGTGCTCCGCGATTCATTGTGATCGTCCAAAGATCCCCTTGAATGGTCAAGCTTCCAAAACTTTTGTGATTTGTAACCGGAAGCGAGATCATGGCGGGAAGTCAGTGACAGGGTGTCTGGAAAGGTGACCACGTTTAGAACGTACGACAAAATATTAATTTCCATGTCGAATAAAATCCGAAGAAGAAATGCGCACGAGGGAGCATGATAATTAGAAACAGAATTCGGCAAAGGGTTGCACGATTGAAGAAAAACACTCTTTTGGCGCGATAGGTAAAGCACGGAGAAGTTATCGAAGTGTAAAAGAAAAAGGCGATAGAAAGAGCGCATCAAGAGGCGAGTTTTCAATACTCGCAAAACAATTGTAACTGATAACGCCGTCCTTGTCTCACCTCATGCGCCATTTTTAGCAATACGAAAGGCTCCCCCGCGACGTATCGGTGCATTCGACGAAAAGGGGGCCTCGTCGTTGGAAATAATTTCGTTATTTCACAGTCATTAATTTGAGAAACGTTTCTTGTCAGAAATAAGGTCCCTGGATCTAGTGCTTTTTCCTTGGGCGTCCCGCGTCCCGCCGCCGGTCTCCTTCGTCCTTAATTTAAATATTTCCTTTCTTCGTTTTGCGCGTCGACGGGAGGACGATCGTTGTGTTATCCTTATTTTAGGAGCGTTGCTTTTAAATTAATTTCTGCCATTAATATTTTGTTTTAAATTATTTTACTGAAGAGCCCTTTTTGTTTTACTCTTTCGCTTGATTACTTTGTTTCTCCTTTTTGCTTCTTTTTCCCTGTTCGCTGTTTTCTTTTTCATAAGGATACGAGGTTTTTTCCACGAGGGAGTGGGGAGATATGTAGGGTTGTATTATATGCGGCGTTTTGCAGAAACCAGGACGCGGAAGTGTTTTTTCGATAGTTGAGCCTAAGTGAATTTATGGCAATTGAAGCGTAGAGGGGGTGTGGAGGGCTGTATTGAATTTTTGGGGTGTGTTTTGTGAGAAGTGGATTTTTTGTAGATGGAGTAATTGTAGAGGGGTAAGAAACGGTGGTGAAAAGATGTAATTTTATCTACGACGTGAGTTTCACTATGAGTTGTGTCAGATTATCATTGTGAGCTCAAATTTTTGAAAATTAGAAATGATGGTTAGAACCGCTGGTGTGATCCCGAAGGGCAAGATTAGTTCCGGAACGATAACATGGAGTTGAGGAGAGGGTCGCTGAAAAAAAAACGTATAGAAAGAAGTGGAGAAATTATATTTGTAGAAAGGACCTTACGACGTCATCGAAGTAGATCCAGAGGTAGTCTCCTCCTAAGCGAATTCCATTCCGAGGTAGATAGGCTTTCTCGGCTAACAATACATTTTTGATTCCTCCTTTTCCCCTCATTTTCCTATTATATCATGATCTGTGGTGATGTTCATGCAAAATCAGTCTGGACATAATTTGATAAAAGATTTATTTGTATAAAGTCTTGCGATTCAGCGGATTGCGATTTTTTACGCTGAAAATGTATAATTATTAAAAAAAAATTAATTTCAAGACCTTCCTTTCCTCCTGTCCTCAGCTAGTCCAGATTTTTTGAAAAATTCGACTACTTGTTTGGAATTTTATTAAAAATGGGACGTGTGTGTTTGGATATCCCTTCATGATTAAGGAGGGGGGAGGACTCAATAGAAAGTTCTTACAATAATTTACTCCTGAAGAGTACCTCGTTCATTGAGCATAATTTGAAAAAAAGGAAGAAAATTCGAGACCTCCTAAATCCAATGACATTCCCGAGCCACTCTGGAGTCTTCTGGGTGGTCTTTATTTTCTCCAGGAATTTTCAAAATATTTTAAAAATCGTTCATATGAGATTGAGCTAATATCAACGTCAGTTTGGGCGAAATTATCAAGAAAAATCTTTGATTTGAACCTCCCGAATTCAAAATTTGACATTCCCGAGCTGTTCTGGAAGTCTTCAGCGCGGTATCTGTTTACTCCAATTATTTTCAAAATACTCTAAAAACCATTCACATGAGATTGGGCTGCTTAAAATATATTTCTGCCTATTCTCAACTTATTCAACCGAATTGAGGGTTTTTAGGAAATTCTAGCTTTTTAAATTTCATTATCTTCTGGTTTTAGAAAACTTCTCCATTCATTGCGTCAAAATTCCATTTAAAAAAATCTGCAGGTCGATGGAGCATTTCAAAATGGTGAAGCCCTTCCACACATTTCTCATTAAGATTGTATTTTCAGCCAATTTTTCTGTCATTTCTGCCATTTTTTAAAATTTTGCTTACACCTTATTGACAATGCTTTGAAATGCTGTGTAAAAAGTGCTTAATGAATGCATGCCCAATGGCATTTTTCTATAGTTGAGAAATTTTTGAAAATTTTACAAAAGGTGGTAAAAAATTGACGGATTTTTTAAGAAAAGAAAATCCATTAAATACCAAGCCCAACCTGATCTTGAATTGAATCTTTGGGCTTAGTCGTGTATATATATGTATTTTGAAAATCTCTCGATGGACTTTTAATAAACCGATCCAAATTCCCGAGCGATTTTCCTCGTGATTTATTTCGGTATTTTCGATTAAAACGAACTTTCGCGTTCTCAAAGCTTTTTCGTAGACTTATTTTTCGCAACGTTCAATTTGAAGAACCTAGTTTCGATGAAAATTCCTCAGAAAAAAAGAGGCCGACTATGTAAAGAATGGTGGAAAACATGTGGTAAATAAGTAAGCTTTTTTCGGCGTTTAGAAAATACTTGTACGACGTTTATACGAGAAATGACCGTAATAAGGAAAACTCGGCTAGCGCTTTGTGTAGGTTAAACGCTTGATAACGTGCTCGGCATTTTAAATCACGTATGAAATTCTTTTGTGCGTCTGCATTGTGTATGCGGGAAGAACGTACTTCACACGCGTACATAAATACATCACCATAATCCTCCCCGTGTAACTCGATTTATTAAGAAAATACTGACGGAAAACGAATACAGTAAAAAAAGTGGGAAAACGGTGAAACGAGCAAAAACAAAAAGACGATAAGGATGCAAAAAGCTTACATTGTTCGACTTGGTTCGATCCCCCTTTCGCGAGCCCCGTCGTGAATACCAGGACACACGCACATCGTCGACGATGTATAGAAAAGAGAAGAAAATCTGAGCTCATATTTCACTGTCACTATTCGCGTGCTGTATATTGCCAACGTTTTTCGCCCGGCCTCAAGACGGAGGCGGGTTCGAGGCCTCGGCGTTTTTACAATAACGCCAGAGCCGCGGCAGCGACGAAGAATAGCGACATCAGGATGGGTTGTTGTCGGGTTTGTAATGAATTTTCTGAAAGAGAAGAATTGTTTGTTTCTTAACGGAAAAGCGCGCCGTAGTTTTCCCACCGGAAGAAAATGGCAACCATCCATCTATTTCAACCGTTGTTGTAAAATTTACGGCTGTAATTTAATATTTTTCCTTGTATATTTGCCAAAAGCTCGCAAGCCTTGTATCTGTCGCGATCTCAACGTCGGAGTCGGTTTTAAGAAAATTCCGTTACGTGGAAAAGAAATTGAGTAAAGTGTTGGTAAGGTATTGGAAATACGATGCCAATGACCTGGGTCATTTGTGGGCGTCGGATATGGTGCAAAATTGAGCTCCATATTTTCCAAGGTGAACAGTGTACTCGTATGTGATTTATTTATCATACGACGTGATTTATTTTCGGTCAGGGAGATTCAAAAGCGTCCGGAAGCGCGAAATTTTCAAAACGACGAAAATGACGTAAGAGGTAGCGAATTAAGTTATATCGTCGCGTTATGAGTAAAATGAAAGGGGCGGGTTAGACATGTAATTCATAATCGTGTGTGTGTCTGGTATGTTATCTGTGTCGAGGGTTCGACTTCCCCTTGCTCCTGTTCTTACGTCTAGCAACCGAAAATGATAACGTTTTCCTCCGAGAGCCGAATAAGTTGCCTAGTTTTCGTTTACCAAGGCCAACCCGAGGTTTATCAGCCAAAGCGAAAAAATTATCAGTTCACGTGTGCCGAGAAGAATGTCGGCAGTAAGAAAAATGAATTTTTAATCCGTCTTCATATTTTAGCGCGAATGAGAGATGCCAGAGATGTATAGAAAATGGTAATATTTTTAAGGTGCGAGCAAACTCGGGGTAAAGAGGTGGGGATGTTTTGTAATCTAGTTGTTTTGTGTTCGTATCGTAATCTTGATTGATAAGCTGCGCATTGTTATTTCGCGCTTTAACCGATGATTATTTCGAGATGGATTCGCGCCTTCGCATATTTTTAATGCCGAAATGTCGGGAGTAATTTATCAAAAATGTAGGATTGTGGGTGTAGACGAAGAAGGGGGAGGGTGAAATATGGTATGCGTGTATTTGACTTTTATGTTTTTTTCTTGAAAATTTAAAAATATCGGGTCGAAGCTGGTTAATAATAGTTGGAGGCCGCGTGGAAGAAAACTTCACCCTCCTTGCCGATTTTATGGGACACATTTTTTTCTGAAGGGGGTGTCCTAAGGGACATATTGAAGTGAAAATTGAAAAATTCAAATTGAGAGTTCATACGTAGTGGCGGCTTTTTGAATGAAAGTATGAGCGATGTTTCATAATGCAGGTTTAAAGAGGTGGAAGTAGGTTAATGAAAAAATTAATAATGACCAAAAAAAAATTCCTTGTAAAATTTCTTACATTTTTAGTTATTTTCACAAACCTATTACATCTTGAGTTACAATACACACGAAACGTTGAACAATCTCCATATTTGCTCGAAAAGTTGGTAAATATGGGAGATTTTTCAATCAACTTTGAAGTTCTTATACGTATTTAAAGAAAGGAAATTCACATGAAGAAAAAATTCATTTATTAGGATAGCTGAATATTTTCGCTCTCACTAACCCCCCTCTCCTTGTCTCCTCTACCAGACTCACCCTTATTCCAAAAGTTGTAATTCATTGTTTTCTAATGACGCATGTAAGACGTATGAGTTGCATAATTAAATACCAGCGAAGTAATTGTTCGACGTGTCGAATAAGTTGCTTGTATGTCCAAAGTTGAGTTATGCAACCCATAGGGCTTTAGTGCATCTTTATTCACATAACGAAAGATTGAAGGCAGCACGTCAAACTTCGTGTTTTTTTCCTTGCTATGGCATTCCTTAACTTTTTGGACTATATTTTTTCAATTTTACAATTTTTTGATCCGATGGAATGTCGTCAGTGAATCAAAAGCTGCAGATTATACCGCTTGAATTATTTGATATACTCGTGTTACGAGCTACTGCGAAGAAATTTTTTCCTCACGAAACTCCGGCAAAATTTCTCAAAAATGTTATGAGGACATTATTTTTTGGTGTAAAAAATCATCTTCCAACTCGATTCTCTAAACTCTTAAAACTTGGGAAAATCATCAAAATCTAACGAAGGTAATTTCCACTACCAAAACAAAAGACCTAACACAGCCGATCGGAAATTTACAACCGCATTATCTAATCTCAAAAGCAAAGTAATTTTACGGAATCGCAACATAAGTGAAAAGGGACGCGGCGTTGAAATGAAATAATAAATACATCGATATTTAATCCATCAACGTGTAAACGTACGTACGCCTTGTAACCCGCCATCGTACAGGTCTCTTTCGATATTAACTAGCCATAGACCGGGGTGACGGGCGATGCGGGTTCATTCATCGCGAACGATGTCGTATTAGGTCAGGTTATAAAGGTCTACATGGTTAGAAATTAATTAGCAACAGTTCCCTGTAACTTGCAATCTTCTAACAATACTAGCAGCCTTCACTTTGTTAACGTTTACTGCATTTATCGGACGCAGCGGCCGGAGCGACGGTATAATTTACGTAATCCTTTTCGCAAATGAGCTAACGATGGTTTTCCGACAACTTATTAGCGGATACGAGGCATCGAGCAGATCGCGGTGTCCATTAGGGAACTTGTCGGCTCGAAGTGCAAAAATTCCTCCAATTTGGTCCGGTGCCTTTTTGGCAGTGTGTGAAGGTCGTTAGGGTGTGAAGAGAACGAATATTGAGGTGATCTCGCCATCAGGGTATGTGCTAATTTCAAATTATGTTTTGATGTAGGTAGGGTAGTCTTCGGGGGGACGGTGGTAATTAATATTTCTGTTGATAAGTTTAATTGAGATAGTAATGTTTTGATTTTTTAAGATAATTTTATAACATTTACTTCTCGGAATAATGTATTTTCGGTGATACGAACGGAAATAGAAGTAAAAAGGTGGAGCTGCTATAGACTCGAGGGTCATCTAAACTTCTTAACGAGTTTCCCTTCAGAAAAGGAAATCAACTGTGAAAAAATTTCGAACCAACATTCCCAAAAACAAAGTATTTAATCTCGATGCCTCACCTAATTACGAAACACTCGAGAAGTTTTCACCGAAGAAAGCTCGTCTTTCTAATAAAATCGCTATTCGGAAAACGCGCCTATCAGACGATAATACTACACGCCGCACACGCACGTATACTTTATAGCGTACCCGAAATAACATAAAATATCAATTAGGAATATTGCCGATACGGTTTTATTATCAGGATACGTCGTCTAGTTGCTACAATAAGGATTTTATGACATAAAACCATTTAACAATCCATTTGGTAATTAATTGGAAAAGCCGAAAGGTGGAGGGGTGGAGAATTGCATCGTGTTGCAGACCCCCTTTTCCTCTTGCATTTTCTGGCCATGTTTCCTCCTACTTCGTTTCGTTTGGGTGTACGGGGCCTCGAAGGAATGAGGTGGAATTCTTTGATTAATGAAATTGACAATTTTTCTTCGTTGGGAGATTCGTGTGATGGAAAATTTTAGGAAAAATAGATTTGTTATATTGTAGTTGAATGAAAATCGAGGAAAATGTGAGTAGGAATTTTTCAAATTTTACTGTGAAGCTTTTCTTGAGCTGAAATGTAAATTCTTTAATTAAATTACTTCTCGTTATTCGTTTATTTTATTTTATATTTTTTTATAAAGTAACAATTTTGAAAAGAAATCAAGATTTCGTTGTCCAAAAGGACATCTCAAGATTCTCCCAAATTCATAACCGCCCACAAAATCACTTTCTGTGAGGTGGTGCCTACTGCCTAGGTGATGATTGGTTTATTTTGATGTTACGAATTTTTATACAGAGTGTCCCAGTACTAGTTACTACTCCTTTGCCAACAATATAGGGCGACTCGTACTAGATTCATGTAGGTATGTTTGCCGACCCTGTTAATTAAAGGGGTGAAGAAGTGCTCAGAAAATTTTTTGCTTTAGGAGGAAGCGAATCGGTATGCATTTTGTAACGAGGAAATTCTCAACAACATCTCTGCCCCTTCAATTACAGAGCCGGTAAATATGCATTCATGTACATGATGCAAGTTGACTAGTTTACTGGCGAAGGGGTGCTACGTAGTAATGGGACACCTTGTAGATTTTTGTAGAAAGATTGAAAAAATCTTCTAAGAACTTGTTCAGTTGTGAAAATTGAAAAAAATTATTTCTGCAGAATTAACATCTGTGAATTGGGGGTTGCGCTCAATGAACCCACGCTCCTTGAGAGATATCCGAGTTATCTTGTGTAGGGTTTTGGTTCCGAGTGAATTTCACTTCAGCTATGAACTTTGAGACTCTGAAGCAAAATCCAGAGCTTCTAAACGTTCTATGGCTTCATTTGGATGATTTCTATTCGATTTGAAAAAAGCAATCGAACCCATCAAGAGTCTGTGACATGGTCCCAACGACGACGCGATCACTAGTACTGGATTTATGTTCGTCGCAGCATACCTCGAATGTCCGTTTAACGAGAAGCATCCTATTCAATGATTTACCGCATCGCGTTCTCTGTTCGGTCTTTCATACGCGTACATTTCGCTCGATTATTTAAATCTTGGTTTTTACAGTCATCAGCTTCTCGATGCATCTCCAATACAAAGAGACAAGCGGGTAAAAAAAAAGGCAACGCGCGCAAACAACAAGGTAACTGAAAAAACTCCGCGAGGGGGGCTAGAAAAAAAATAAACGAGGTCATAAGGTAATACTCGGTTGTGTATATCTTTAACGATCCATCGAGTTTAACTGCATAGGTATATACTCACTAATAAAGAGAAAATAATAATGTAAGTACTACTGGACATGTGGTATTCGTTTAGTCATGAATTACTCGCGGAGGTATATAGCTTACTTTATAGTATTGAAAAGTCTTGATTTTTTCTCCTTTTTCTGACTTCTTTCATTCGCTAAATACGCCGCTTATTAAAAGTACCGTTAAAAATCAACAAAAGAACATTACAATTTTATGATTACAATATTGTGTGTAATTACTACATGAAAATATGGTGTGGCCTGCTTTTTACGAGTTTCGTGTATTCACATCTGGTCGATGCCTTCGTTGAGGAATTCTTAGCAGAAGGTACACCACCGAGATGTATGATTAGGATACGTTGAAAGGTAAGGGCACCTGATGAAAGGTCGAATAAGATGGGTCAATTTTTTTGTCGATGTTATCGCCCGCGTTGTACGTGTTGGTGCCAGATGCCATGTGTTTGTGCGTGACATAGGATTCGGTGGACGAAAGTAGGTTAGGAAAACCATCGATCGTGGGGAAAAATTTCAGCTATTTTTGGAAGGTATTGAAATGATCTTGAGATTAAAAATACTCGAGAATTTATGCGAATAAATAAAAATTTGGAAAATTAACGTCATTGCAATAAAGCTACTGAAAAGAAAATTACCGTGAAAAATTTTTAATGTATGAGCAATTGAACATGTGGGTTTGTGTATTACTGAAGTAATGCGAAGGCTAATGTACTGGGCTAACGAAAGAAAAATCACAAGTTATTGAACTTTGTTGCACTTACCGACATGTAGGTAGGGTTGAAACCTTTTTGGTGTATTTCTCTATTCAACCCTTTGATTTCGCGAACAGAGCTCTCTTAGAAGGGTTGTTTTGTGGCGTGAACTAATTACGAAGAGTTGTCTAAAGTAACCATTAGATGGCGTTTCTCTATTGAAATCAAATCCTACAACGAAGCTTTGAAAATTAGAAGGGTGTTTTTTTAATTATGACCGCTTCGAGTTTCGGCAAATTTATTATGAAATTGAATTTTTTTTCAATATAACTCCAACTAAAAGTTATAAATGTGTAATGAAATGTACTTGAAATTGCCTTCTAACGAATTATTTTTACCACTATTAAATCACTTTGTCTTAGAAGATCGGCCAGGCTCTCTTTTTAGTCTGGTGAATCTCGAAAATATATGAAAATTCTGAATGTAGGGATGAAACGCCTTTCAAATTTTGTATCAAAAATTGACAATATTCTCAAACGAAAGCCTTTGTGCCTGTGAACAATTGTCTATACGACTCTTTTCCTCTTTTTTTTGGCTTTTAGCCGTCGTAGGTACTTAATGCTTGAAATGCTGTTGGGATTCGCCTCACTGTGGTTCTCCATCAGCAGTAGATCTGAAAACTCTTGTTTGAGAGGTCTTCCTTCCAATCTGTGGCGATTCCTTCCTTTTCTTTTTTGTTGAATTTGAAAATCAGCTCAACATGATGTCAAAGTAGCCTGAAAAAATTGACGCTTCATGGAAAGAGGTGAACGAAAAAATCCAAAATTTATCTTTGAAGGATGTGAAAAGGCTGAGTGCATGGTATTTGAAGTGTGCTGCATATTAAACGCCGTTTCTTCCTCCTACAAATTCGTACTAAAAATCAAACATCCGTAGATTATCGTAAATTTGAGAAAATCACTGGCAAATATCGTAAATCTGGTGAAATTACTGGTATGTAATTACCGTAAATTTTAGGAAATTATCAGTAATTACTGTAAATCGTTACGATGTAAAAATGTTATTTTCGGGTTTTCTATTTTGGAAATTGGAAATATTGGTAAATCTCAAATGATATCCGTTGTTTATGGTAAATTTCCGTATCCTTTTTTGGTAATTACCGTATATTTTGGTATTTTACATGTAGCTACCGTAAATTTTGATTGGGAACAGTAAATACCGTACTTCTTGATGAACATGACGTATGGTTTATTATGCAAATTCATTGAGGAAGTGGTCTCTCTTGCGCTTACAATTTTTTTTCAACTGAACGGTTTAGAGATAATCCTGTGTCTATTCAGGATGTCTTGCAGTATTGAGAGTGGTTTAATTCTGAATGAAAAGGACGTGGATGAGACATACCTATTGAACTGTTCTCTCAAGTATTCTGAACCTGTTAACCATTGCCCAACCTAGCAAGTTGTTGCAAAGGAATCTACGAAGAATGTATTAGGCATAGCGATGTGCTGAGGAGATACTAGAAAACCGTTGGTTAGCTCCAAGGGTTGTAAGTCTTGTGTACAACAACAACGGTCACGTCCAGAAAATCCAATGTAAAACTTATATGTTACATAACACCTACGTCCGCTCATCTTATTCATTTATTATCGCGCTTATAGTAGCCATTTTATTTCTCTTCTGTACGAAAAAAAAATACAACAAATAACTTCATCTTTCACGACACCGAACCAGATCCGAATACAATTGGTTTTCAATTTGATAATAATACATTACAACAAAACCCTGAAACACCATTGACACAATTTTTTACCCAATGAGATACTCAACAACAATAGAAGAGCTACCTGGCATTCTTATTTTCGCAAGTCCTTTATCAAAAGATCGGACCGGTTCGTGGGATCAAGAAGCGTTTCAGTTGTTTACATTGTATACGCCAATATAACACATTTCACATGTAAATTTTTACGCAAATGTCGCGACGACAATAAGGGCGATTGTTACTCCCACTACCCTTAGATGTGATTTATTCGAAGGGAGTGAAACCTGCGTGAATCAACGATGCAGATCTGTCGCCGGCCATGTTTTTTATTCGTACAACTTTTCGATTCGAAATGCGGGCTGTGGTTGGTTTTCCACTCACATTTTCGGTGTGGTTTGAAATTTAAGAGAGAACAGGATGGAGGAAATGGGATGCCATGTATCTGCAGTAAAACGGCGAAATTATGATTTCCGGTTAAAAATGTCGTGTTTATGTAAATCGCGCATTATCTGGAGCGAGTGTAACGGCCATTTTGTCATTGGAAGGTATTTTTGGTGGATTGTGGACCGTATTTCTGCATTGTGGTGTTTTCTGAATTCTGATCTGTTCTGTGTGAGCAATGGCGTTGGATTTTTGTTACTTTTCTGAGTCAAGAAGGATTTTGGTCAAGGAGACGAAAACTAGAAGGAATGTTACGTTGGAATCGTTCTTGAGGATTCTTGTCTTCATCCTAGAACATACCTACTCTTTCAGCGAGGATCAGAGTAGAGTTCTCTGTCTGTGGTCCCAATTTTCATGGTTCCTATGCGTGCAAATATCTACTAAGCTGCTCAATTGCATGATTTCAGGTAAAAGATCAGTGATCTATCTGATATGTGTCAGTATCATACTTTCGGAGTGAGCGAATCAAAACCTGAGTGGTCCATCTGACTGCAATTCATTCTTTTTTTCTCTTGTCTACGAGCATCTGAAACTGAAAAAGTAATAAAAGCATAGAGCCATAGAAACGATTCCAAGACGAAGAAAGGACAATAACCAGATACCATAGAATGTTCATACTCGTCTTAATTGAAAGATCTGCAAATATGATTTGGAAATTTCTTCAGTTGAGGGATCTGCGAAAAGATGGGCAGAATATCTCTTATCTTCTGGTTCTTCATTCTGTTGACCGCAGCATTTAAATCATTGGCCAATGCACGATGCCGGTCATGTCTCGTGTCGCCGCCGCCGAAGCTCCACGTCTCGTGGCGAACGTCCGTCGGGATGTTGAAAAAAGCATAACTTATGCCCCGTGAAAGGTTAACGCGTGTAATATACGACGAAGACGCAAACCAAAGTTATTACCGTTGGATACGTCGCGCGTTCCCTCCTCCACGCCTATTCTCACATACGCGAATTCTATGTGCATAATGTGCACATCTAAATATACGCACTTTCGTACTACTATTACTCCAAAGATGCCGGAGGCTTTGGAGGGGCAGCCTCCGCGTTTTCGGATACCCGAGGTAGAGGGTGATATATGCCTGAAGTCGGTGCAAGGAGGGGTAATGTTTTATCAGTATTTACAATGCGTTCGCTTCTCAGTAGTAAGAACGACGAATGTGTGCGTTGCAAGCGGCGGGGAACAGGGGACTGCATAATGCAGTTCTTTTCAGTTATTTTTACGATTAGCCGTAAAATCTATCGGTAAAGTTGGGCGGTATACGCGGAGTTGTGCGTAGAATTCCCCCCGTATGTGTCCCCTTCATAATGCAGTCCCCCCTTTCAGCTGGTTTCGCATTCGCCATATCCGCCTGTAAGTCTGTACCCCTCTGACTTGTTTTTCTATCTTTGTCTAGTCGCAGTCTGGGATGTCTGGATGTTGCGTTCTCTCGGTGCATCGCCGAACAGAGTGAGATAGATTATATAAACGCATAACTATATTATAATTATTTATTTGCATGATGTGGCAACTCGGCCGCTTTCCTGCCTCTCTAGTTAGAGAGGTAAAAGGGGAGCACCACGCGAGCCACCGTTGCATCCTTTCTTTACATTTTCGTTCTCTTTCTCCGTTGTTTTCTTCGGGCGCTTGTATACGCATTACGCGTATTTTTTTTTCTTATGGGTATTTTTTTTGTACTCGTTTACCGTCTCCGTTCTCCCGCTCTGGGCGCCCGATGCTGCCTCTTCTACCCGTCTGCATCGACGATTTTCTGCATCGCGTCTCCGTAAGGAGGCAGTTTTATGCACCGAGTTGCATTCGGTGCATTTTCTCGTAATTATTGCGCTTTTATACCGGTATAGTGAATTTTTCGCGCATCGACGTATCGGGTTGGGGATTTTATTTTTTGTGGTTAATTGGAGAAAATGCGAACGAAATTTTATTCGAGTTCGAAAAAGTGTATGTGAAATTATTTTTTGGCGAAAGGATTTTTTTCATTGGATCATCTCGACTGATACGAATATGCGATCGGAGCAGGTAATTTTGTATTTTTAATCACGACGGTGTAATTAATGTACGACGCTGGCTGCTTCGCTTCGGCGATGATGACGATTCAAAGGTGTAATTAAATTTTAATACGCCGGAATGAAACGGCGAAGCGCTTTGAGGACTTGATTTTGATGATTTTTTGAATTTTTTTGTGGAGTTTAAATATATTTGAATCTGAAATTGAGACTTTTTAGTGTTTCTGAGCCACTTTTTGTGGTTCCAGGATGGTAAAGTTTTTTCATTTTTGGAGGGTGACTTTGATTTCGAAAATTTTGACAAGTGCTCAATAAAAATATTGATAGAGCTTTTATTTTTTTGAAAATTTTGAAGTTTGATAGATTGAACTAGAACGGTATTGTCTGAGAAAGCTTTTGAATTCCTTTGGAAAGTGTTGTTTTTTTGATATCACTAAAAATTAATTAGAATATTGACATGCTTTTCGTTTTGATTGTTGAGTTTTGATCTTAAAAAAAAGTATCTTCTGTATCTTCTTAGAAATCAAATTCGGATCGTATTTCTAGAAAAGCCCTCCCCCACCCTCATGTATCTTGAATTACATCTAGAGGCAAACGTATCAAAAGCGATTAGCTCTCTTCTCGATTTCTCCTCAATTGGTGTCAAGTACTTATCAACTTGAAGAAATTGGGGAAAATTACCTTTATTGAAAAATTTGAAAATTTTTAGTTTCTTCCCTGAAAAATCGTATCGGGGTAAAGTACCCCCTTGCTTCCTCTTCCATGATTTTATTCGAAGGCGCGGAAAATGGACTGGAACACTTGTACAAAAAAGTTTTCGAGCCTTTTATGTCCCTTCTGCAAGAAATCGGGGAAAATTGCCTTTACTATTGATGAATTCGAAAATTTTCGGATCTTTGTAGGAAAATCTGACCCAAGATAAATGCCCCTTGCCTCCTCATCCCATGATTTTGTCCAAAAGCATGGAAAATTGACCAGAGCGCGAGTATAAAAAAGTTTTTGAGCTCGTTTTGTCTTACTGTAGAACTTGAAGAATGAATATGTTGAACCCCCCCAACTCTATAATTTTAATTCAAATAATTATTAAATAAAGCCCCTGAAAGTGATCGAAATTTGAATAAAAGAGCAGATTCTGGTGCTGCAAATTTTGTCTATTTTTGATGCGTCTTTGTTTCATTAGCTCAGTTGTATCTTTGGAAAAGCTGAGCTCGGTGCTAGCGAATGAGGTAATTTTGCTACCTTTTCTCGTCTCCCTTCCTCGGTTACTAGTAATATTCAAATATTTAATGAGTAATTTAAAGCTGAATATATTTCAAAAATGCAATTTTAGCGTTCGGCAAAGTTTGGGACTTTCCCGTTTACTTGAATAAGAACTGTAAGTAGGAAAAAAATCCGATAACATTCAACGCTGAAGAGCAAACAAGCTACTGATTTATAAATATTTACAAAGGTACTGAAGTTGATAAGAACGACAATTATTTCTTATCAAGTGAATAATTTCGCGGCCAAATATTATAACAAAAAATAAGAAAACAATTTAAAAAAAAATAAATAAATAAGGAATAACAATTTACACAAAAAATAAAAATAAGTTTATAAAATAGAATAATAAAATGAAATAAAGAAAAAACTGTAACACGTTTTTCTACGAATCCATACAATAATTTAATGGAAGGTAGATTTTGTTCGCATCAAAATTCAAACAATTTAGTGAACGTTTGCACCAGCTGCTGCCTGCAGTTATTGTCATTTCTGGAACTCCTTATTCTTCTAAATTTCTGTTTTTTTCAGCAAATTTAGCCTCCTTGGTCGCAGCCTTTTTTGCCGTTTTTTTTGTTGTTTGGTCATAGTATCTTCCTATTACTGTTTTATGAAGCTTCAAAGAGCAGCTTGTATGGTTTTTTGATGCCTTTGTTTGCTTTATCTTTTCCAGTATTAAATTGATACAAAGTAATTATTTCTATTCATATATTTATTTAATCGTTGATTTTTTTTCCTCATTGGGAAATTAATTTAGTGGTAGTAACAAAGATTTGTTGCTTTTGAGAGTGAAAGTTCTAGCTTTATTTTAGGGTGAATTTTTTTCCTCTTTAAATATGCAAACAGTTGAGAAAAAAAATTTTTCTCTTTTCAAATTCTGCAACTTTCTATAGAATCTCTTCTTTGTTCATGAGGTCAAAGGTAAATTTTATCTATACTACTGTTTGATAACTCAACTACAGAATTTTCTTTGAAGCATTCATACACTCCTATTTTCACTTCCAAATATTTTTTTCCTTATACACAGTGCGTCCCATAAGTTTTAAGACTAATGCTCCCAAACCTGCAAAAAAAATTCAAAAATTTTTCCAACACGATTTTTATTCAAAATAGTCTCACTTAGCTTTAATATAACTGTTAGCGCAATGAGATCAAAGTGCTTGATACCTCTACCCCTGAATTTTCTTTGAAGAATTTTCACATTTGATGTAAGCTTTTGCTCTTGGAAGTACGTTGCCTCTTTATACAATCCCCAAATTACCTCTCTTGAGTCAGGGTCTCTGAGTTTTGAGTCATCTCCAACTCTAAATGCTGCAGGACATGGATATGTCTTGATTCAAGTTATTCATCCCTTTCCGAGATTATCTCAATTTAATGACTCAGCTTGAAATGATGACTCGACAAATGAAGCAATTTCTCCGCTACCTGAAATAAAATTTCTCTGGGCGAAATTCCCAACTCGAACATGAACATGCAGACGGAGCACGTTGTTGAAATGCAATGAAATCGCGTGCTTGTACGACGGCTGCTGCGAAGGTTGTAGTCGTATGTACTATTTCGTGTGAAATATGTGTCATTAAATTCATTAATAGATAACGTCGGTCGTTACAACCACGATGGCGTAGCAGAGAAGCTCGACGAGTTGAAAAAATCACGATAGTATTAGCACACGATCAATCAGTTTTGCTCACTTGAATGCTATTACGAGTAGTTGGTATAATTAATTTATTACCGGAGTCTGTATGCGTAGATTGTTGATTTTGCTTTATAATTCTGTACGTGGTGGATATGGTTTGTCATTGTCAAATTGTGTTCTTTGGGAAGTAGTTTTTTGGGGATGGGTTGGGTTTTAAAAATAAACAAAAATTTTAATTCTTTGGTATTTTTGAATTTTTCTTTCAATGATTGATTCATAAAATGATGTCATCTTTATTAATAATCCATTTGAAATAGACATTTCTTCAAAGTTTTCCCTTCTTCATTAAAAAAAATTCCCACTGGGTAATTTTTCACACGCAAGTTGCACAAAAGGGAATAACTGTTACGACATTTTTTGACGTTTTGTTAAAATCTTGTTAAAAATTTATCAATGCCAAGCGACTTTTCCTCGAGTAAGTTGATATATACCAATTAGCCTGTCGTTTTTGTTTATTTCAGGTCAACAAAATAACGAAGGCTCGATTTTTATTTTATTTTTGTCCAAACGAGCCATGTAATTTCTATAAGTACGTTTATTTACATAGTCAAAGTGGAGTTTTTGTGTTTACTGATCAATACAAATATTAATAAATTAGCCAGCTCGATTGAGAAAGTGTATTCGGGGTTGAGAAAAATCCCTTAGTGAGGATTGCATAAGGAAAGCTCGATTTTTCAGTTTTTTCAATTTTTGTTAGGTATTTTGGTGTGAAATTGAGAATTGATGTGGCGATTACTCATGTATGTTAATCGAAATGTATCAATGTCTTTGAGATGTACAGATTACGTAGTTTTGATCGCGAAAAAGAAATCATAATGTTCTCATCGTCCATCTTGAACCTTTTCTAGACGCTGTTTAATTCACATAATTGATTAGAAGATTCGGTTTTAGCCTCTCGTGATAAATTTCAAATATTTCAGTAAATTCAAGTCGATTACGATGAAAAGTTTTGGAAATATCGTGTTTCGAGTAAATTCGCGTAGTTTCGACTATTTTCGTGTTTATTTGATTAGTGCAAACAAACTTCGTACGAATTCGCGTGATTTCGATCATTTCCGTGTAAAGTCCTTTCATTTCGGTTTATTCGTTCAGAATTGAGGCCTTTCATAGTTCCAAATTTTCCAGCGAGTTTGGTGGATAAAGAGGAGTTACTATTTTAATGGAGTGATAATTCTAGGCAGGGACGATCTTAGGGTTTTTTAGTTGCGCTTTCTTAAGGCACAAAGGTCATCAGATCAAAATAACTCATCATTCTGCCAATTTAAATCTTCTGCAAGACTTATCCCGAGATTTGTTGGTTCTTCGTCTGCAAATTGAACTGTTTTAGGTCTTTCATAAATTCCTGTAGAGCTAATTTTCTCTTTTTCTTTAACTTTTTTCAAAATGTACCATTTCTAACAAATTTGAAGACATTTTTTGTTTTCTGACAATGGCATCAACTTTAGCTTCAGATCCATCATTTGATCAAGTTAGCATGTCCTGTTAGCTATATCTTGAGCCTTTTTGGCGCTTTATTCTCTTTTGGTTGAATTACTCAAATTTATGGATGCCCAAAGTACCAAAAACCTATCGACAGACCAAGCTGCCTATCATTTGTGATGCTGTGCCAAATTCGGAAAATGCTTTCAAGAAAAACGACCATTTTGACATACTTGTCTCTTAAAATCAAATCCAAATAACCCTTTTAAGAGGAAAACTATGCCGATTTTTTCACCACAAACATCGAAAATCACCCTAGTACAGAGAAGGTATCCTCCAAAACAATTTTTACCTTTAAAGGCGCGGAAGCAAACGCCTACAGGTTTTTTTATTACCTAAACAAGCGTAGTCTTTTTAAGTACTCATATAGCGATAGTTTTCACGTCAATCATATTTGACGTTTTCTTTATTAGTTTTTTATTGATTTAAGAATGAGAATATGTGGTCGCTTGTACCTTTTAACGACGAGACCGCGACCCGAAGTAGTTAAAAAACAATACGATACAGAGTAATACGCATAGAAACCATGCACTTGGATATTGACCACGATATCGGTTTTTAAAATTACAGACAGGCGTCGGGATTTTATACGCGGTGTTTTATAATGGCTACTTCGTGTTATTTTTTTCTCATTTGTTTCTTCCTTCCGATGCCCTTTTGTCTTTAATGAATAGTTAGCCGACGTTGTATGGTTTATTTATTAGTAACTTTATATTCATTTAAGTGCAACGTTAATACCCTTAAATTATTGTATGAATTGTGTATGGCGAGCTTTCATATGTCGTGTGCCTAGTGGACCGAAGGTGAAAATTTTATTGGCGAAAGTTTTCCGCAGAAGTGGAGATTTGCATCGGTTTTAACGATCGGTGTTTGGAGATAAGAGATGTGCTTGTGAGAGTGTTTTATTGGTTGTAACGAAATGAGCACCATGAGATGTCGAAGTTTGCTCAGGTTCAATGTATCGGAGTTGAAGAGCTGAGTCAGATGGTTAAAAATTTAACGCCGAGATGAAATTTTTGGTGAAAATTAATAGAAGAATCGTAGAAATAGAAGAGCATTTTGGTGTCATTGCATTGTTGGTTCAATTCTAAAGGAGGAGGAGGAGGGGTTCGGGAACTGAAATTTTGTGAAATAAAAAGATCTGTAGTCAGTTTAGAAGTTTACTGTATCAGTCTCATTCCGCTCTCTTCTCTCTTACTTCTCCTTTTGAAACATGATAAAAAGTTGAGCCAAATGTTAAAATTAGAGAAATGAATTTAAGGAGTTGATAAGTTGATTTTTTTTGGTGTTGGCAAATCAAGTAAACATGAGCAGAAAAGGTGATAATTAGAACATATTTTTGTTTTTTTGTTTTTTCTTACTTCTTGCTTCTTGCTTAATATTTGTTGAATAAAAGTAAATAAGTAAAAAATATGAGAAAAATTTTTTTCGAGATATAAGATGAGCAAAAAATAATAAATCAGTTGAGAAGTAGCCTACCTATTTTTTTTGCATTTTATGTTACTTTTAGCTGATTTCTTTAAATCATGTAAGAATCAAAAAAAATGGGGAGAAAATTGGTGAAAACTTATTTTTTGCTACTTTCTGCTGATTTTTGTAGATTAAGCAAAAGTAAGGTAAAAGTAGAAGAAAATTGATAGGAAGAACTCGTTTTTTGCTAAATTTTTGTGAACTATGCAAGAATGTAGAATTTATACGATCAAACTAAATTCAATAAAAATTAATCATCAAAATTAAAAGAAATATGTATTGATATAATTTCATTTAACATAATATTTAAATTATCTCCATAATATCAAGCTATAGGTGCCAGGCTTCGTTGCTCTCCTTCTTCTTGGCGCGAATACAAGTTGTCCACTGTGAAAATTCATATTTGAAAAGAAAAATTAATTGATTTTCAAACAAATAGTTTCACCTTGCGATAAATTTTTCAATTTTTTAAGTAAAACGTTTACGATCAAGTTTTGTTCTTGTTTACATAATACATTATATTTATCCAGTTTATCTATTTATTCATTCAAATTGGAAAAATAAACCACTACGTATAATACCTAATTGTACTGAGTACATAATACCGAGGGGCCGATATATCCCCTCCCCTTGGGGAAAATAAATTACCTTCTTTTTGATTTTATTATAAAAGTAAGCAGCAATGGCTTGAACAATGTTGAATTGGACATCATTTTCTTCAATAAAAAATCAAATCCGGTCCGGTCAATGGTCAATCAATTCTTAAGTTGAAAAATTGCAATCTATGTATTTTTCATTTATCAAATTGCTTCCATTTTTACGATGAACCCACAAAAAAGTAATTTATTATTTTTTCTGGGGGGGGGGCAAGATCAAACCTATACATTTACATATGCTGTGTGTAGTTACGTATTCCGAATTAATAAAAGCTCATTCATTGCTGCTTTTTGTTGGTTTTTGTGAACTAAGCAAAAATAAGAAAGGATTGATTAGAACTCACTTTTTGCTAGTTTTTATTGATTTCTATAAATAAAGCAAAAATTAACAAGAAATTGGAAAAAATAGATGAAAACTCATTTTGTGCTACTTTTTGTTAATTTTTTTTAATTAAACAAGAAATAAGTAAAAAATGAACCAAAAATTGTCAAGAACCCATTTTTTGAGTTTTTTGCTGCTTCTTGCTGATTTTTGTAAAGTAGACATCTTTTTTCATAATTTTGGCAATTTTTTTGGTTTTTGTCAATTTTCATAGACCAACTTCTTGGGAATATACTGAAGCAAATTTTAGGAAAATGGGAGTTGTGGCTTAACACAAAATGGCTTCTTCTCAGGTTTATAATTGAGTAATGTTTTATGATGCGGATTTTAAGGGAGGGTGATGGGTTTACAAAAAAGGTGATAATAATTGAAAATTTTTGTTGTAAAATTTTCTACAAATTGTATTATTGGTATTTTTCAAATATAACTCAATGTTGATCAGAAAAACGTGTGTCAATTTTAAGGGCTCTTTTTTTTACCAAAGAGAAAATACTCTCCCATGTGCCCTCCTCAACTATAGAATTTCTTACGCCTTATAAATTCAATATATTTTGGAACAAAATATTTGAATATGTATTTACAATAATAAAATCGCTGAAAAAACCCTATTCACGTCGCGTCGTCGATAATTTATTGGAACAATGGCGGTCGCCACGATATACATACATACGAGTATATACGGTGTGTTACACAATGGCAAGCCATGATACGAAGCTGTAAAATCGAGATATACTGTAAGAGTGAATTAAAGCGAATCCGATGCAACATAGCTGTATATTTTGTTACCTCATTCGAGTAAAACTTCACAGCTCATATCCGGTACACCTCGGAAAAGGTGCCGCGTCGATGCAGAGAGGTTAAATGCACGAATGTCATCGGTTTCGGTATATAGTGTATGTGTGCGTCACGAGTATATAAACGCACACGTAATATAGATATTGTTGTGTATTTGTATAAATGCGGTACCACGAGGAGGGGGCGTTTTAAAAAGTACTGGAAGCTCTGCCTGTGCCTGGTTATTTCTATTGCGCGATGTGTTTATTTAGAGTTTGGTATACTTATGAAAATTGCGCGCGGCTTGTCGCAGAGATGGCCGGATTCGTCGTTTGATTAATGATTACGACGAGTTTATTCGTTTTCGTTAATTTATGGTAATTAGTGCGATTTATGCGCGCGTAAACATAAAGTAGAACAATTGAATGGACTACCCTTTGGCGAATTGGCGTGTGGGTGGGTATCTTTATGCGAAATTTTTCCGCCAATGTTTTCAGGTATTGTTTTTGCGTTGAAATGTTCGGAATTTCGGATGAGGCAGTTGTCCAAGTTTGTTTTCCAGGTTTTGCCAAATTTCCTGTAAACTATGAAATACATATTTAGGTTTAAAATTGCGAAAAATGTGTATCTTCTTAGTTGAATTTTCTAGCGCTACTAAATCTTCCAATTTGAAGATTTTTCTGCAATAGATTTAACCTAGTTGATTTGATGAGTGTGCGGGAAGGGGGTGTCGACTTGAGAAGTTCTGCAAATTAAGTAAAAAGGTGGTGAAAAGTAGTCGTGATTTTTCGTGAAAAAAATTCATTAGACACCCTGCAATGCGTTGTTAAGGTTCCAGCGCGCTTTTAATTTTCTCCAGGGTTTTCAAAATGATGTGGAAACATTGTTTTCAATTTTCGCGCACGTTAAATAAATTATTCAGATTTCTGGAAAATTCCAGTGGGCTATCAGAAGTCCTTTTCTCACCCTGTTTTTTTATATAATTGAGAATGAGAAAATCTCTTAATATGGGCCACTTGATTTTTCTAAAATTGAGAACAATTCAGTGGGAGTGATTGAAAATAGACAAGAACCAAGGTTTAAATTGCCTAGTTTCATTTGGACAATTTCTGAAGCATTTTGGAAATCCTGAAGAAAATTGAAATCGCGATGGAGCCTCCGGAATGGTTTTGAAAATGACGAATTTACTTTATTTCAGGGATTTTCTAAATGCTTTAGAAACTTTGTTCTCAATTTTTGGACACTCGAAATAAATTATTCATATTTCTGGAGAGTTCCAGCAATCTACCAAAAATTCTTTTTTGACCCTTTTTTTATATAATGGATTATGAAAAAAAATCCTTTTCAAGATGATCAACTGGATTTTTCTGAAAATGTGAATAGCTCTATCGAAGTGATCAAAAATAAGCAAGAACCAAGCTTTGACTTGCGGTGTCATTTGAACGATATTTGGAGTATTTTCAAAATCTTGGAAAAACTTGAAATCACACTGGAGCCTCCAGAAGTTTGAAATGGCTAAATTTATATCAGGGAGGTACACAGTAATAGGAAAAAATAATTTCGATTTATTTTTTGGCAGTAGTTTTCTAAATATTTCGATGTTTCGGATTTTTGAAAATTCGCTAAAAATCGAAAAGTAAACTCGAGCAATTGAAATCTTGGTTACACGTGCTTTTCGATACGATCTTTCCAAAAATCCATTTCGCATTACAATCCGACCTCCTTCTCATCCTCCCCCAAGCTCTCCTAAAATTAAGAAAAAATGTTAACTGTTGATCTCCAATTTGAATGGTTCTCGCAGTTTTAAAAACGGAACACCAAAGAAACTGATTTTTCAATTTTTCAAATTTTTGAAAACATGTTTTTTGAAAGTTTTTTTTTCTTCTTCTTTTAACGTGCTAATGTGCCATGTAGAACCCTGCGGTTTTAATTCATTAAAATCTCATGAAAAATTTTAGAAAAATTTCAGACTTTCTGCCTTTTTTTTAAAACTTTTTAAATTTTGAAGCTTGAATGTCACATAATAGAAACCTTCATGACCAAAGGTTCAGCTCCTCACTCCCCCTTCCCCTCCCGTTTTTGAGAAATATTTTTTTTTGAAAATTAAACAGGAATTTTTTCCTTGAGTTACTGTGAACGGATTCAATTGAAATTTTGCTACATAATTGGCCCTTATAAGGGCCTTCCATGAAAAAACCGACAACCCCTCACTCCAATTTTTTCCCCACCAAACAGGCGTTTTCAACTTTATTTATTTTTTTTAGGTATCTATCTCACTCTGCAAAATTTTATTTTTTAGATGTATTTTCGACCTCTAGATATCATATATTTTTTTCAAAATTTCGCCTCCGTGGGGTCGTGGTCAAAAATCGCAAAAAGCGTGCTCGCGCGTCAGCCGGTAATTCCCACTACGCTGTAGCGCCTCGTTCACCGTTGCGCGTGGCGCCACGTTAGGCCTGTAGTAACATGTCTAATGGAGAGACGCGCGTAACTGTAAACGAAGCGCTACCGCACAGTGAGAAGTATCGATTAATCATTTAATTAATTTTTTTCTCATTCTCCCCATTTGTACAATGAAACTGACCAATTTTGGGAGTAATCGTTCACAATTAAAGTAGAAAAAGTTTTTTCTCGAAATTCATAAAAATAATGGCCAAATTCATCAAACCCTTCCGACCTTGAGGACTAGGTGAACAACCTCGATCTCTGGAGTTGCCTCGTACAACTGTTGTCACAGCTGGTGTCGAGGTCCTAGACATCCGTACAACTGACAAATTTGCAACCGCATGACGAAACGTGAAAAAAAATTGCCTCGTCTGGAGCACTGGTCGACAACGTTCTACGTGCATTGAACCAATGCCAAAAATATTTTTCGCGAGCCTCGACTGACGCATCGTGACGCCGTGCACGCGAGTTAATCGATTAATAACGCTAGAATTTTTTCGCGTCGGGGTCGTAAAGGGTCAAAGGAGGGATTTAAAGTGTGAAATACGACGCCATATTTGACTATTTCCCGATATCGCGAAAACGGCCCCTTTTTTCATACGACGCGTCCACTTCAGGCGTGGTGTTTTAATTGGTGTACGTTGATGGCGAATGGCATGTATGGTGAGGGGGTTGCAAAAATCGTTGAGCCATACCGGAAGTCGAACGAGAGCTGGCAATAAGGTGCTTTTTCGAAAACATAGGTCGAAAAATTGAAAAATTAATCGTCCGTGGTACGATAAAAATCGTAATTAATCTCGCGCTAATTGGTGTTTTTTTTTTATCGAGGGACGAAGGAGTATAGACGCCTACACCGTAACGAAGCGGTCTTCGAGTTGTGTGTAAATAATAAAAAAAAAACTTCGCGTCCTATATGCTCGTATGTAATTTTAAAACATGGTCAGTAATAAAATTTCATCCTACGTGACTTTTCATCGTGGCATTTGAGAGGCGAGTATTATGAAGTGATAAGTCGATTTTACGGTAGGTCACGTTTCGTGCGCGCTTTTTATAAAAAACGACGAAATGCTAAAAACTCGACCGTGTTTTTTCCTGGTTTTTTATTTCTTGGCAAAGAAAGAATATTCGCTGACCTAACCCAACATGAACGACTGGGCGACGAAAAAGAAAAATAAAAATAGAAACGTTGACCCTCCGGAGATTCTATTTTGAGGTTTTACCGTCGTCGACGACGTCGAAGTTTTATTTTCGCGTGTTTTTTTCGTGCGACGATGTTTACGTTGTTTTTTTTTACCGCACTGATGCGTATGTCCGGAGGAATGCGAGAGGAGAGTGAAGCAGGTGGACGAAAATCATCTTGTATATCGTTTGTTATGGAATTTCATTAGAGAGCTTTTGAGTTATGCATGTGCTAATTGGAAATTTAAATCTTATCTCGTTGTTGTTGTGGTGCTTCGAAGGATGTCTCATTTTTAACGATGGTTCTCAATGACGAGCTGAGGAGATTCAAATCCAATTCGGGAAAGGAGATGAATATAAAAGACAAGAATTTTCTCCCAGAGTGACCTCGTTGAAGAATTTACGACTTGAGTAGATTTACTCACGTCGAGAGTGATGTAGAAAAGATAAATTGATAAAACAAGAAAAAAACTGAGCTCCTGTTCCAAAAATTCCTCTATTTTATCTCGTCAACTTTTGCCAAAATTTGCCTAAAAATTGATGAAAAAAATACCGAAATTAATCAATCTTTACTTCCTAATAATTATAATGACGCAAAAAATAACGTGATATAATTATGTTTTGTATGTTCATTAAAAATAAATGAAAAAATTGTAATATGATGGATTTGGAAGTCATATTATGAAATGTTGAAGCTGAAATATGATAATTTTGAATAAAACATTCCATCTAGACTGGACAAGACAAACAAAAAATGATGCGATTTATCTTAATTAATTATTGTTTTTAGGGTGGAGGGGGCATTGTAAAAATAAGCTAAAAGCATTTAAAAAAATTCTCAATAAAATCAGTTTTGTATTTTTTTAAAACTGAAACTTGATTGCAGGAAGAAATATTTATTGGAACTTTTCCAGTTTTTTCCACGATGCTGTTTTGTGGTTTATTTAGAATTATATGTTGCATAATTTATGAAATCAATTTGATGGTTTTGATTGAATTTTTTTGCAATTTTTAATTACAAATAAACAACGTTTTTTATTAACGTTGAATCAGCCGCAGTATGATGCGTTGATGTATTTTTTCCTGTCATTGTGACTTTGCAAAGGCAAAAAGTTAAAGGAAATGCATTTTCCTGAAAATCGTATCAAGTTGTTTTAAATTTTTGAATTTGCAGTGTCAGTTTTTATGATGATCCCTGAAATTTTTATTTCGTCAAGAGAAAAAATTATCATCAAAGGTACGTCGAATGATTAAAATAATTCAGAATTATTCCAATTTTTAAAAAAGGAATTTTTTCATGGTAATTATTTCGTTGATATTGAATTGGATAACCTGATAAAATGCAATATGTGAAAATTGTAAATGCACTGATGCAGTGTTGCCACTTGAAGAAATTTTTTAGTAGATATTTATGTCATGTCTTGATTATGCTTTTCATTTGCGAGTAGCAAACTTGAAAAACTTGTAAATTTATGCAGTTAACTGGCGTTTAAAGCATCGTGCAAATGGAAAGTATTAAAAAATTACAATTTTTACCCAATTTTTTTAATTATGTGATAAAACGTTTATATCAGAAGAATGCAATTTATGAAGTAACAAAAAATTACATTTTACAACAAATAAAAAAATTTAACTTTGAAATCACCATAATTCAAATTTTACTATGGATAAATAACCAAAGAACTTGCCAGTTTTTTTCCCGTTTGATTCCAGAGTTACACTCTGCTATGAAATGAAATTGATTGATTCGGTATGACAAAAGATTTACCACATCAGCAAATTTTTTGTGCTAAAAATGTTACTTGTACTTGAAAAAAAAATCCAACAAAATTAGAAAAAAACGTCTTACAAAGATGAGAAATATCCAATGTTTGAGTAAAACAACGTGAAGACAGGGAATCACCTAAAATTTTGGCACAAATACATAATTAAAATTTTCCAAAAAATTTTCTTGATGACTTTTTCAAAACCGAAAATAACATTTTTTTTGGCGATATTCTCGGTTTATTTTCTGAAAAAAAAAAATATAAATGTATATTAAATCGTTCAATATAATGAAATTATTTAACTATGTTGTCAAATTGTTCATTTTTGAGATTTAAGAAAGTCTATCTGGTTGGCGCAAAATTCTTTATGTATTCTCCAGGGGAAAATTTCACAAAACGGGAGTAGATGAAAAAATATTTATATCGTATTTTCGACGAAAATTTTGTAATTTTAAATTTTCAAAAATTCTCCAAAAATCAAGAAGTGAACTTGGGCAGCTAAAATGTTGGTTTTGAGGGTTTTTGACACGCTCTTCTCAAAAAATTTAACTCTCACTTAAATCCGAGCCGAATACCTGAAGTTTCTTTTTCAGACTCTTATCATGGAAGTCACCATATCAGCGAATTTCTCTTTCGCCATTTCTTCAAATTCCGCTTATTTCTCGTATTCGTATTTTCAATCGAAAAATATCACGTCGACAAATCACGTTCATATAAAACTAATACGTCATCTTGGTTGAAGATGAATTACTCTAAAACGCCGTTATTATTACCGAACGCGAAGTACATAAAACACATTTTGACCTTCTGCCAGAATTTCGAAGCCTCGATAACATTCGTGTATGTCGTGTTACGCGGAATATTTTTCGCGCCATTTTTTTACTCTTTACCATTTTCTAATGAAAATCGACTATATGTTTTTCAACGATCGCGTAATTACTACCTAATGATGATTAATTCGTCTACGGTGATTTTTTTTCTCGTTGGATGGTGAATGTCTACGCGGCGGCCATGTTGATTAATTGCGGTCGCGAAAATGTTAACGTACGAATTGTAACTTCGAGTAATGAAATTGATTTATAAGGATTTATTTTTATCGTAGACACCTGTATGAAGTACCTTGCAGATGTGGCTAGTGATGCAGAGGAATGCTGAGTTGGTGGTGGAATCTTGAATTTGTGTAAGATGAGATGTCGCAGGTTCTTTGTCAGCTTCACCAATTTTAACCAGAGGTGTCATGGAAGTATTTATTTCATATCTGGTGTAATCTCCTTTAAACAAAAAATAAGTATGAGAGCACATTATTGGGCAAATCTGCTGATTAGGTGGGTGTAATTTTAAATACAGTGTAGTGACTCGTTATCTTCTGCCTATAAATGATGACAAATTTCAAGGTAGGCAAAATAAACGCAAGGAAGGCAAACAATCCGAAATATAAATTGAAGGTTGTCTCGATGCCAATAAAAAATGCAAAAAATTATTTAACGACCTCGCTCCCTACTCGTTACACCTCAAATATCCATTTTTTAGGAATCACACGTTTAAGGATAGAATTTGGCATACGAACACGAAACAAAAATAGTAAATTTTTCACGTACTCTTTCAAACGACCATCTCTAATATACGACCCTTCACCGAAACAATCGAGGTAAAAAAATACCAAAGGCAAAACAGCAAATAACGAAGAAAAATCGCCAATTAATTGCCAAATCGAGACGATTTGGAATATATTTTTAATACAAGTAGGCCAAATTAAACGCTAGATTAAACATTTTGGCACTGGTAGCCAAATAATAATTAAATTCAGGAAAAAAGGAATTATAAATTAAAGTTACAAGAAGAAAATCTGGCGCTAAAAAGAAACGCATCGTGAAAACCTTTCTGAATCAATTAAGTTTTAAAGAAATATTGCGAAAGGGTTGCAATGGTTTTCTTTAAAGGCGGCGTTTGGCTCGTCCACACAGTTTTTCTTTCTGGCAAACGAAGAATTAAAAACCATATAACGAATTTTAATTACATTTCCCTCATTTTGAAATTAGTCCAGATAGGAAGCCGAAGGACACCAGTTGGTTGAGCTTCTTCATCTGCCTTAATGGTCGACGATGTGGAAAAAAATTCGATAGGGTTTTCCTTGTTGTTTTTTTTATTCCAATGGCGTCTTTTTTATTTCCTCTTCAATTACACTAACCCTATGGCCGGAAGTTGTACTAGAAATGTAGGAAATTACATGACACTTTATTAAAAAATTTATCCTCGGAACGCCCATAGTAGGAATTTTTTCCCATTGAAGAGCCATTTAAATGGTTTTGTTAATGCTAGTTTACACGTCATACGATGTCCTGGTTACCATAGAGATTTTTGTGTATTTTTTCTAACCCTCTTCACATCCCGCTTTGCATATTTAAGCAAAGGCTGTGTTTTGAAAACAATAAAGACCAAGTTTTATCTTGGAAATTACTTAGTGTCAAGTTCGAGTGGTTTTTTTGCTCGGTGTACTTTTTCGCGTGAGAATTAGGGTTATCTTATTCGATTTGCCGAAGGTTAAATGAGTCGGAGGCGGGGGTGCAATTTTTAAAAGTTAACGCGTAGCGCCCTTTTGACGTTAATTTTAAAAAGTGAAGTTTTATCTGTCCCAAACGAACGTTTCCCGTTTGACTTAACATTTCCATTATCTTATTAAATTTAAAGGCGTTTTTCAGCCCTTTTAATATCAGTTATTTTTTATTTTTTTGCTTTTTTTGAGCACTGGAAATGTGAAGATGTAGATGGCTTGTGTGGGTGATGGAGGGGAGTAATGTGAGGAATTTTTTTTTGCTAATTTTACTAATAATCTTGGGATGGAGTATTTCCTAGAATTTGAACGAGTAGGTCTTTTAGATTGGGAGTAAATTTTCTGAAAATACATATTGTATTCGCGAATTGAATCACATTTTTTTAAATACGAGTAGATTTTTATATTTTTGTGCTTTTTAAAGGTCTATAACGCATATGAAGAATGAGTTGAATTGAATTTGAGAAAAATAAAATTCCAATAATTTGATAACTCTTCATGAAATAAACTTTCCCAGTTGATCAACTATCGGCATCTGAAACTTTTACGATACTTCGTTCGCGTGAGCTTATATTCATTCCACGCAGCACTTTACATGCGAGTACCAAACTATGTCGTTTTACTTTCTATCGATTTTGTTCGAATATTTCGATTCATGTTTAATACAAAATATCAAATTATCAATTACAGATGACGATTATTTAATACGGTACTGAAATAAATTCTGATTGGTGTTCTATTGCGAAAGCCATCACCGAAGTCAGAATCATTCATGTTTACTTTCTGCAGTTGACACGTAAACGTTTATTCCTAAACAAAAATAACGCAGATATCCCGAACGAGCCTCCATTTCTATGTGACGAAAATTTCATCACACTGGGGAAATCCCAATTCAGCGCTCTTCCGACTATGGTTTTCATTCAGCAATCGTAACGGAAATTTCGAAGTGAATTTTAGCTTCTCATGTGATGAGGTATTACTCAACATATGAGAGATTTCATTCGACAATTATAATGGAAATTTTCTTCCGTCTCTCTTCGCTTTCTTTCCTTTAGGGAAATAATTTCATCGTGAACGTTTAACTTCCTTCAATGTGTGATTCGAGGATTTTAAATGAATTTAAGTATAGATGCTGAGTTCTTCAACTCGGCCAAGTACACAGGAACTTAGTACCTTCATGAGTTGTATACTTCCTATTGACTGTTGTACTTTCCTCGTTTTCATGAATATTACTCCAATTGCCATTTCTGTTTGATGTGATCATCAAGTATTTTAGTGGCATTTTTTCATTTCACCGAAAAGCTTTGAATCATGTATATGTCTTTGAACTTCAACTTACAAGGGAACTACTTGAGGTATCCGGCTCGGATTTGAACAGGAATTGGATTTCTGGAAAGAGCATGTCAAAAAACCCTCTTAACCAAAATTTTAGCTACTCAAGTTAACTTTTTGTTTTTTAGCGAATTTTTGAAATTTAAAAATTAAATTACAAAATTTCAATTAAAAATAAAAAATAAAAAAAAAAACTGGAAAAGTAATTTTGAATATCACGCAAGAAATGTTTTCCCCCTAATTCAAACCCGCTGAATTTTAAAATCGTATCGGAGAGCCGTTCTGGAGCCTCCAGCGCGATTTCCATTTCTTTCCAGGAATTCAAAATGCTCCAAAATGGCTTGCCGATGCGATTTTCCGATTCAGCGGGTTCGAATTAGGGGGAAACATTTCTTTGGTGATTTAAAATTATTTTTCGAATTTTTTTTTTAATTGTTTACTTTTAATTGTAATTTTGTAAATTTCAAATTTCAAAAATTCGCCAAAAATCGAAAAGTTGACTTGAGCAGCTAAAATTTTGGTTTTGGGGGTTTTTTGACATGCTCTTTTCAAAAATCCAACTCCCGTTCAAATCCGAGCCGGACACCTCAAGTAGTTCCCTTGTAAGAGTAATTGCAGCTTTACAATCACTTGAGCGGCAGTCCTTACCCTCATTTTTTTCATTTTTTCAGGAAAAACGTGCTTGTTAGGAGTACTTTAGGAAAAATATGTTTATTTGAAATGGAAGGGGTGCAAAACTCTTCGAGGGTAGGCCATGAAAAATATAAATTTCAAACGCTGTCCACTTGGAAGAACTTGGATCGATTATTCCGTGCTTTTGGTATCTTCTGAAAGCTCGAGGCTCCAGGAAGTCTGCGTACGCATGATTAACCGAAGGAACTTGTCATTTAAGGGAGGATGACATTGCCCGAGATAGAAAAATATACTGGTAAACACGACGTAAAGAAATCGTTCTCGTGCCAAAATTCCGTCCATTTATTTGCATTTTAAAACGCGTATATTTTATACGAGAGCTTATTGCACCAAAACATCGCATAAATATCACTAAACCCTCGGTTGTTTTACAATGGAAATTTAAAAAACTACCTGAAAGTCTAGGGTCAAAAAGGTTAAGTGGCGCGTGCAGTTCGTAGGTCATATATAAACTGAAAAACTCCGAATATAACAATGGAATTTATCAACGGCGAGTGCAACAACGTGTCAAGGTACCGAAGGGTCAGCTTTTCAGTAGCGCATTGTGTAATTGGCGAGCTCGAAGATACAACACCTGGTTTGGATGTGCTACAATTTTGTTATTTTATATAAAAACATACCCGTAAATCGTTTTTTAAACTCATTGTCGAAGGGTTGAAGCTTCTTACAAAAGGGGTTGCAAGATGACGAAATTTATTCCGTTTTTATATTGTATTTTCAAAAGGTATGTTTAGAACCATTGACGTCATGTGTTCGTGATCGCGGAGATTTTTTTCAATTGAAAAATAATCCCTCGAGTAATTCCGCGTACGTCGTTTGAATCAAGCACGATGAAAGATTCCATAACCGAGTAAATTATCATTTAAAGATCGCGCACGAGATATTGTTCGCACGACACATTTACCCGAGTACCTTTCAGGGTTCGCTAATTCAATTACCATAATGAATTAACACGCCCAACTGTACTCGTTACCTGATTTTCCAAATGATATAAGTTGCGCACACGGTCAAGAGAATTGCGCTTGATTTTCTAGAAATGTAGCGTTTTTTATCATTTTCGCCGTGTTCGTATCTTGTTCAGGGTTTCTTTTCGTATTTGGCAATTTTCTTCGTGCAGTACACTTTCCCTCTTTTTTTCTCCCTGTAAAACTTGAAACTTCTTTTTTTATGTGGAAAAACTACAAAAGAAATTTCGTTAGATGAAAAAAATACATAAATATGACGGAATTACTGTTAAAAGTGTCACTGAGAAGAGGAAGGGGGTAAGAAAAGAACCGGAGTTTTTATCGCGGTAGAAATTTACGATGTACGCTTTACCTTTTTTAAGCAGAGTGTTAATTTTTCGACGAGTGTTTCCCAAACAGTATCCAATTGTTCGGCTCGAGTCGAGATTTATATTTCATTTCTTGGGAATTTTTCATTTTCCTGATGATTTTTCAATAATTTGCTAGGTCATCGATGCTCGGGAGAAATCATAAATCTTCCGCTGCGCCGTTGTCTCGAACAAAAAATTTATTTGAGAATTTCCCTTCGTGAAGTTTACCTTCAAAAATGATTAGGTCAAAGGGAGCGGTATTTATTGCCAGTTTAGATGTATTCATCTGATTATGATTATCGCGAACTTGAAAGAATCATTCGCGAACGGTATGGTTCACATTGATAAGTCGTTCGCAAAAGGTTCTATGATGTAAACTACGTCGTTCGTGAACGTTTGATTAAATCGAATCATTTCATTCGTGAACCATTCAATTGAGTGAATCGTATCGTTTGCGAATAATTCAATGAATCGAGTTGTGTCGTTTTCGAACAATTCACTGGAGAGAGTCGTGTCGTTCGCATAACGATTCGATGGAGTGAATGGTGTTATTTGCGGACGATTTAATTGAGTGAATTATGTCGTTCGCGGATGATTCACTGACGTAAGTCATGTGATTCAAGAAAAACTCGTTGAATCGATCGAAATAATTATGTATCCTTTTCATTTCTGTTGAATGCATCGCAGCAGATAAAGTTCTCGAAAGTATCTGCGCTGCTATTTTAACTTTCTCATCTCGCGCGTCTTTCTTCTCGGGTTCCTGGGAAAAATGACTGCGATGACTTGAACGATGTTGAATTGAACATCTTTCTCTTCGATAAAAAATCAAATTTGCTTTTATCAATCCATTCTTTAGTTGAAAACTGCAATTTTCCAACTTGAAAGCGGATTCAAAAGAATAAATTTCGTTTTTCATCGAAGAGTAACATGTCCAATGCAACATCAAGTCATTGCAACCGTTCTCACCTTGAAATCGAAAAAAACTAGTGGGACAAGCGGGAGGCACGTTTGATGAAAAATTGACGATAAAATTTATCCACCCAACTCATTTTAAAATTCAACGTGCGGAATATCTCGCGCAATTTGCAGACAACCCTTTAATTCGCTGCGTCATTGCATCGCATGCAAAAATACATCGACTACGATCAAAGTGGAATGCTAAAGCTGCTAAATAAACTTGATTTTGCGCCAGCATATTAGCTCGAGTAAAATTACATCATCGAATACCTGCCAGGTTCACTTGGGCATAAAACGCATCCGCCGTATATTACATTTTAAACCATGTTTTTCCGCTAGACCTGCCGATTACATGGTAATTACCGGTAAATTACGCCCAGATGCTCTGGGAATCCCTTTAGAATTTTTCTCAACGTCGGAAAAACTTCCTCGCCGAAGTACGATAGGAAAAAAGGCGAAAAAAGTATCTCGTATTTCCCCCGCAATAATAAAAACTTACAAAAGAAGGTTAAAATGAAAATAAGAGAGTTTATATTACGTGTAACAATGTAACAAAAATAAAAGTGCCCCGGCGAGAAATTTATTGCCTGTATCACGAGAAAAACTTTTATACTGTGGGAATACAACCGCTTGGTTTTTCTCAAATAAAAAGTTACTACTTCGTAAGAAAAACTGTTGTTGTTCAACTTAGCGCCCAATTTGTTACCTTTCTCTTCCTTGCTCCGCGTCCAAGTTTTTATGGTAGTTTTTTCACGTTCTCGACGAGGGTGATTTATATACGAAAATTTTTTTGCGGAAAATAGAAAAAAAAACCTAACCGAGATATTCAGGTGACTTGAAGGACATCGCTGTGGTTTTACGGTGTTAAATTGGAAAAACTTGGTAAATTAATTTAACCATTGTGTCAAAAACAAGGCGAGATGATTTATACGAGAAAGATGTTCGGAATTGTTATAAATTTTCATCATCGTCCGCTCATTCGAAACAAAGCGAAATTTATTTCGCGTCGTGATATCGAAATTAAGGAGAAAAACGAATCTCGCGGAAATTTTAACGTGCCTAAGTGTAAATTTTATTCGCCGTAGATAAAATGGGCGGTCATGGTACATTCATCATGGTCACAACGCGAGCACCGTCATGGTATTTTTCTCGTCGCAAAGGCGATGTTTTATGGTTTCGCGACGATTTCCCTTTTTCTACGTCGTTTGTTTTTGGCTTTTTATAGCGAGAAGTTTTCGGTTGTAATTTAATTATCTGCTGGCGATATAAGATAAAATTTACTAATTGTTAGTTTTATAAATGTTACATAAAACACGCCTTTGTGATGTATTATCGCAATGAGGCAGGGGGTACTTGTGGGGGGGATGTCCAAAGTAGAGACTTGCCCCAGTGTGGGTAACGGTGGTTCAATTTTCTGTTCCTGAGAAATTCATCGTTTTGATTGATCCAGTTATTCAGATGAGAATGAATTTGAATTGGCTTTTGTTTTTCCCTATTCTTCGTTTTTAGAGTTCTACAAGTCGCCTTGTTTTCGAGATTCGTGGGTTCAATGAAATTTTAACTAAGATCTCTGTTGGAGCTTACCAGGGTATTTGCCCCCTTCTATTTTCGCCCTTCAAGAAACTGATGGTAGAAAAAAATGTTTAATTCCAATAATTAGGTATAGAAATAAATCAATTTTATTTTTCTTCAATTTGATTTTGCAGAAATAATAGACAAATAATTAAACACCAAATTCTCTGGAAAAAAAAAAATTGAAAACGTAGTTGAAAAAAATATTCAAAAAATTACTTTTGTTATTCAGTTTTATTTGAGAATTTGACGTTCTTTTTTTAAATTTCTTTTTCAAAATTTTCAGAAATTTCGCTCATCACATCTTTAAAAATTGAATTGAAAATAAATATATAAATATTTAAATTCATTTCTACACCAAATTATTTGATACTTAAATCTCAATTTTTTGATGGAACATTTTTTTAAATTATTTTAATCGAACTATATTTCTTTATTATTTTTTTGAGGATTATTCGAATTGAAAACGAATAAAAATAAATTCATCCCTGCATCAAACACCTTTTAAAATCGCCAAGATTGAAAACTCCATCAACGAGGAACAGGGTGTCAGTCGAACGGTTTTAACCCCTCGTTCGTCCCCTTTCTCGTGAATGTTTGACGTGTTCGAGCTAAAAGCATAATCTACTGCGAGACTGGCGACGCGGTCGCCGAACGAGTGTTTAAAAAATTAAACTCGTTAGTAGACTTGAAAAGCGTCCGAAATTCAATTTACAGCTCGTTTTGGGAAGAAGAGGTAACCTCTTTGTTATGTTTTGGTTGCTCGTTGGCGACGAAAAACGTGAAAATTAGGTTTTGAGATTTTTTGGAATTATTTTACCCTTTTAATAATGTAAAGAGGGGAAGAGGTTGATGTATCGAAGCTCGTATAATCTATAGTTATTTTGGGGACGAGGATTTTAGAAGTTTCCAAAGAGTTTTTATTTGATTGAAAAAATTTTTAAATAAAGGGAATTAGATATTGAAGAGAAATTGTTGAATTTATAGTCCCAAAAATGTATGATAAATCTGCCTTTTTTCAATGCACTGATGAATCTGGCGAAACTACCTTCGAATTTAATACTCTTAGATAGCTCTGGCTGAAGAAGAGGGGAGGGGGTAATATCATTTCTTTTATCTAAATTCTGGAAATAGTTGAAAAATATATTCGAGGTGAACGACCTCTCAGCCCAGACCATGATACGTGACAGCTCGCGCCATCGGCCTCAACCTTATGGCTAATAAATTGGTAATTTTTTCCAGCCATTGCACTTGACAGGCAAATACGTTAAGTGTACCTGGAAACAATTGAAGGTTAAATTAATGGTACCGAGCATGAAAAAAATAGATCTTATTGCTCGAAAATACATCGCAGCTTATATACGTGTAAAATATTCATTCGCTTAGGAAGGGGGTACACATTTCATGACCTCAACACGCACCTTTTTTTTTTGTTTCAACGTTTAAATACATCTTTAAAATTAGTCAAGCAGATGGTAACCGATATAAAACGATAAATTAGTAACAATTGGACGTGGCAGCGCCTAAATAAACAAGATAGAAATCTGAAAGACGAATACTCCCGAAGCTATGAAGGGGTAAGGATGGCGTGTGAATATGCGTCTACGCACATAAGCAGCAAATCCATCGATTAGCTTTTGGGAGATTTTCTTACAACGAAGGAAGGACTTTTATTAAGTTGTTTTGAATAGGAACGTTGCCGTAGCATCGGTTGAAAACGACTTTTCCAGATTTAGCCCGTGATGGATGATATTGTTTAACCCTCTCGCGGATAATTTTTTTTAGTTTTTTGCCAAATGCGGTAGGAAAAAGGGTCGAAGACGTGTACCACTCGATATCCACTCGAAATTACTTTTTGATGGAAAGATAATAGAACGCGGAGCATTATGGATGCCAAATTGTCAAACTTTTAATTATTTTTACAAAATTTCCAACCAAACGATTAAATTGAAAGTTTTTCATTTGTTGGTTTTAATATAATTTTTTTCTTCGAGTGAACGAGGGCACGATATGAGAAAAGTTTTATGGGGGATTTTTTCGCGTGATCGTGGGCGTGCATTGTTTACGTGGTATTGATTTTTTTTTTGAAATTTTGAATTAGTGGTTCGTAATATTTGGGTGTTTGAACTAATTTTCGGCCAAATTCGTGCATTTTTAAATAAAAACCTTTTAAAGTGATCTTTAGACTTTTTTAATTGTTTCTAGAAAGAGGGAAAATTTTTTAGGGATTTGGATTAAATGGCGAAGACTCGGAAGGTGGTAGCTTCAGTGGAGACTTTGTAGTTATGGTTCAAAGTAGAGACTCGCTTTTTGAGGGAGTCCATCAGTAATTGGAAATTGCTAAGAAACTCGTGACCTACTTCCTAATCCGTTCATTAGAACGTTTTTCAGTTCTTCCGGCATAAAAGCTTCTTGTTCTTCTGCCCTGCTTGTAATATTGTCTTATCTTGGCAATGCCGCATTCGAAGAGCGCTTGGTTATATTGTATGTCTGCAGTGAAAAGTTTCTAGGCTAATTCTTAGAATTGAGAACGGTAATATGAGTTCATGATTTTAAAGAAAGCTCAAATGTACGCTGTATTTTTTCCTTCATTTCATTTACTTTTTACTTTTTTTGCTCAATGTGCCATGTACTAAATCAATAGCTAGGGACAATGCTACCACCGTCAAGGTGTTCTATAAATTTTTCTGTGTGGTATGTGGCATTATCTATTACTATTACGTTATTTGATTCGAATACATAGAAGATTTGATCAATTCTTTTGAAACATAGTCTTCACGGGAAGAGCTGATTTTCCATTATGTTGTCCTCGATATAAATTTCCCCTAGGAATAAGATGCGTTGCGTTGTCTAGTACGATTACACTATTTGGTTCTGCTAAGTAGATGATCTTCAACCAATTCGACCCTTCTGAACACGAATTAGCCATTGGTTTTCCATTGGAAGTATAGTACTTGCGTAATCGTTACATTGGTTGGTCAAAAAACTTGCAATTTCGGTGAAAATAAAGGAAATTTTCATTTATACCATCTCAAGTCGTAGTCGTCCCTCAAGGGGTGTATCGCACCAGAGGTACATATATGGCTAGCGCTTCCGTCTAAATAATTCCAGAATTGATTATAACGATATGAACCAAAACAATGTCATGCAGGGTGTTTCAGCATGGTGTTCCTCTTACCTCAAAACAGTACATTGAGGAGGGGGTAAAGTAACCACAAAATATCCAACTTTCGCAATTTTATTCGGAGTCTCCTCGCATAGCATAGGGCCTATTTGGGTGACTAAAAAAAAATCTCTTTTTCACATATCCATAGAACATTAATTGATAATCGAAAAGAAGACAGTGTAATGGTCAGCAATCGAAAGACCCTGGTTCGATGGCTCTCGAATTTGTTAGTAGTGAATAGATTCTAGACGATATCGGATGCATCTAGGGAGCCCGATTTGTAAAAATTATGAAAAAAAATTACCCAAGAAGCCTAACGACACGACAAAGTCATGCATAAAATTTCAAAATTTTCATTACAATTCAGAAGTAACGGTTTCTTTGACTCAGTACACCGGTATTTCCTACAAATCGCGAATGTCCAGTACGTACTGGCAAAGCGGTTCATTGATGCGCTCCTTTCTGCTTTTTTTCATCGAGTTTTTTTTTTTAATTTAAGGCTGTTTTTCTTTTTTGTATATTCGCGTATAACGCCGAGGACAGGTAGGGTAACCTGTTTTTTAACGGCTATCTACTATCTCACGGTAGTAGTAGCCCCGCGTATATTGAAATCGCGTTCCGCAATTGTATAGAAGCAGCGAGAACGAACGCCCACGCAAATGGAACTAGTTTGTATTACGAACCCATCCATAAATTACGTCCTACAACCATCTCGCCGCGTAGCGCGCGTTCGCAGAGAACCGAATACGCAATAACCCCATTAAAATGTATCTTATAATACTTTGATGTGTAAGAACCTAAGAGAAAACGGTTAGTCGCGAGATGTTTTTTTACAGCCGGTGAACTTGGGTTTGCGGGTTGTGCGAAGGGTCGCAAAAATCACCGAATGTTTTCTTTTACGAGTCTTCATTCGATGACCTGTTGTACGCTGTGTCTAGATACTTCGGTGCCAAATCCTCAAAGCGCAGTAAATACTCCATTAGCGTTGAGAAAAATCGATTTTTTCAAAAACCGATCAATCGATTGCAATCGTAAAAAAAATTTATTAATAATTGGTTTATTTTTTAACATATTATAAATTTAGAATAGAAAAAGAAACAAAATGAAAAATTACAAAATAAAAAAAAGTAAAAAACAACCACGGGACCGAAGACATCTTACGCGACGCACTAACACAAGCACAAGAACTCCAACGATAGATACACTTATTACAAAATACTCTAAATATCGAATTTAATTTTGTGATTTATTATCCAAAGTAGATTGATGAAAAAAATTCACTCGATCGCGACTAAAACAATAAATTCCATGGTTCACCGAGCTCATTAATAAACAGGCGGGAAGCAGCAATTATCGACTATTTCATCAAAAGAAGTACATTATAATAAAATTTTCACCAGACCGAATTTTCTTGGGGGAGGGGGGAGGGGGTTACTCCACCATCGCACTTTATTTAAAAAATATTAATTAAGTGAGAATAATATACTTTACGACGAAAAAATCCCGCCGAGCGAAAATTTAAACAAAATTAGCGGATTCCTTTTTTTAAATTTTATCTTTGCAAAAATAACATTTTTTGCTAATTGGATTTTAACACTTTTTACAGTTGTGCCGTCGTATATTAATAAATGTCTGTCCAAACAGTGAAAATTTCTGAAAAATTAACTTTCACGAAGGAAGAAGGGAAGGGGATCAACATTTAAATACATACCAGAGTTTCAAAATTTTCAGTGAAATGTTTTTTTCAATGTCAATTTTTGTCACTTTTTTGTGGTAAAAGTTACGGTTTTTTTGTGTTTTTGAAAATTTGCCAAAAATTGAAAAGTGAATTAGGACTAAATACGATTTTATTCTGGAGGTTTCTCCATTAAAAAAAATGCTCTTTCCAAAATCCACAATTTTTGTTCGGATCTGGTACAAAATGTTCATGCGATTTTCTCGTCAAACAAAATAGCGGTCTTTTGATTGCGAGGTAGATATGTTTTATTTTTGGGATTTCGAGTCCGAAAAAATGTATTTATAGGAAAGTTTAATCCTTTGACCTAATTTTTCAAATTCTTGCGAATTTTTGAAATTTGAAAAAACCTTAGGGATTTTTTTAATGAGCGAAGTGGTATCAGAATGACTCGTGGATACGTTTAAAAGCTACTTTTTCGTGTAATTTTCCATCCTTTCAGCCCCCTTTCAGCCCCCTTTCCCTTTCGCTTGATCAAGTAACGAATTCCCAATTAAAACCTGCTAAAAATACGTTTCTTGAGGTATTGATTGTCGATTGGTAATTTTTTCCGTGAAAGAGTTTTGAGCTTTGAGCTTTGAACTTTGACTTTGCCTGAAACCAGTGGACTGTTGAAATTAAAACCCAATCAATGCATTTTTTCTGGTGGACACCTGCATTAAAATTGAAACTAGATGTGAGGCTATTGTCACTGGAGCGCTCGAATGGCTCCAAATCCTTCGTCATCTTCAACTTCGGCACTTGTGTACTTTTCAGCACTCGAAAGTGGTGGCTTTTATGTCCAACGTGATTCGAAACCTTAACAAGGCTCGGTGTTTTGTTGTCAATGAAGGAGAAATTACGCCGGAAGCAAGAATAATTTTATTTATTCAATACGTGGTACAGGTTGGATAAAACGTACGTGAAAATTCGTTACATATAATTGCACTTATATCGATGACGGGACTCTGAACGAAAGACGTGTAGACGAAGAGCAAAAGAGACATTTCGACTGCCACTAATTACAACACCTGTTAAAGAAATTACTCGAGTGCTGGTCGACTATGCATTAAATTTTTACTACACACCTTCGACATCGATAACAGGCTCTTCCTGAGTATCACCCAGATCTTACCTGCGCAATTTTTCCTTTGGAGGGAAAAATTCCACGTCGAAAAAGCCCTTACCTATCGCTTTACAAACTCGACCCGACAATTTAGTCCAGTTTACCGTCTCCATGAAATATGCAAATCGGAAACCGAACCCTTTTGTGAAGTGAACGTCACTTGACGTACGAGTACGCGGACAGGGACGTTTATTCGGGAGCAATTGAACGTAAATCACCCTTTGGCTCTGTGCACGTAGCTGTTTCTGCGTGCTTGCGATAAATAACTTGTGCATGTACACCCCCATGTTCGGATATTTCGATTATGTTTTTCCGACGTATTTTTCGCGCGTTTGTTGACCGAAATACGTGAAAAACCGGTTCACTATTGTTGTAAGTACAATCGATGCGGGTGTAGGATACTTTTCGTTTTTTTTTTTTTTTTAGCAAAATGGGACTATTTTTCTTAATCTTTTAGACGTGAGAATTCGGCGACCTTTTTGAACCTCTGAGGGTTGGTGAAAAAAATAGGAATATTCCTATGCGGCCGTCGATACCGGACAAGGCGCGGTTCGCGAAAACACGCTTAAAATATTAAGGGTTCGCTTTAAACTGACAAACGAGCTCATCGTCGGCCTAAACTTGGCGCAGAGCGCGTTACACGTAAAGTTAAATAAGCTCGAAATACAACCCTTTCATTACGGGCGCTAACCAATTGCATAAATTTACTCATCAGGTTTACGTTTAAACGTCCATTTTTATACCATCGCCCCCGGATTCCCTTCGTGCCCCCTGCTTCCTCGTTTAATACCTCCTTTATACGCTCAAAGCGTTCAATTTACATAGACCAATGCGATGGATTTATCGATTCGAGTGACCGGAAAAATTCCGCTATAGATATTTTCAATTTCGCGTCATCTTGAAGGGTGTAACGAGTTGGGTATTTTTCTGGCATCGGGGTACCTATCAAAATGGAAATATATAGAGATACGTGGGGGTGGAATATAAGGAGGAGACGAGCGATAGAAAAGTGTATATGTGAAAAAATGGCAGAATTTTTGAAAATTTCAAAAAATCAATTTTAAGGATATTTTACATCAGATACTCCATACTGGATTAAACTTTGTGCAATACGTGTCAAGTTTCGGAGAAAGTGATGAGGACAGACGTTGCTGTATGTCAAATAAGGAAAAATTTTTGTCTCAAAATTTTTTTCGTTTCTTTTTAAATTTGTAAGATTTGAAAAAAAATTGATTTTAAGGATTTTTGGAGCATATTTTAAGAAACACTGTTCTAGTTTTGAGGAAAATGTTTGGTACGAAAATCGGTGGATATTGAGGAAGGAACAATTTTTGCCTCAGCATTTTTTTGATCTTCCGAGTTTTTCGAAAAAACTAACTTTAAGGTTTTTTGACTTGTAACAATTGTTCAATTTTTTGAAAAAATTATAAGCACAAAAGTTGTTATGTGCCGAGTGGGGTTAGTTTTTGTCCCAAATTTTTTTCGTTTCGCGTTAAATTTTTGGAAATTTTTGGGAAAACTGACTTGAGGGATTTTGGACTTGAAAATACTCGGCATTGAAGTATATTTTAAGAGACGCTGGTCAAGTTTTTGAAAAAATAGTTGATACAGAAGTTGTTTCATGTAAAAAAGGGGACAATTTTTCTTCTAAAATTTTTTACGTATCTCATTTTTGTGGTTTTCTGGAAAAATTAACTTTAAATAAATTTTTGGCTGGAAGTCGACTTGTGGGATCTTCAGCTGGAAAACCGTCCGTATTGAATATATTTTACATGACGCTTATCAAAATTTGGGGGAAATGGTTGGTACCAAAGAAGTTGTTGGATATCAAAAAATGAGCAACTTCTATTCCAACATTTTTTTCGTGTCTCGTTAAATTGTTGGAATTTTCTTGAAAAATCATAAGGGAAGGGGAGGGGTTCATGCGCACTGATGATTGCACTTATTTAATTAATTTTATGCTTCAAAATGGCTTCAAAATTCAATCTGAATTGATATCTTCATTTAAAAAAAATACTGTTCAAGTAACGTATGTGACTCCATGACTATAAACGATAAAGAATAAATTAGAAAAAAATATGTAATAAAATTTGGGACATTTTCGGTTCTGATATCAAATTTTTGAAACTTTTGCGAAAACTATTTGGAAAATGAAAAAGCATAGGAAAATCTTCCCTCCAATCACATTTCCATTTTATAATTTTGTCGCTTTGACTACGTATTTCAAATGGCAGTTTTCCATCGATGACGTAAAAAAGGGTACAATTCAAAAGAGGGTTAAAGGCGTTACTTTTATTGGCAGATCTTCCGTTTGACGGGGCCAGGTTCGCGAACCGGTATCGCAATAAATCATCGAACACGGTTTATAAATCGCGCGTCACAGGGAAACAATGTGATTGCGGGAGGACGAATAAGGAGACACGACGCCAAACAAAAACAACGAAAAGTGAAAAAAGGTGATGCCGTCACTAGGGCTGACAGGGTTAGAGGGATTTTGGCAAAAGCAATAGCGGATGTTACGAGAGAAATGCGCGTAGTTTGGAAATCAGGTGTACGCATACTCCACCCACAATATAGCCGGACTTCACATTGTCCACCCTTGCGATAAGGGTTAACTTCGATGTCCGAAAATGGGAGGGACTTGTTCGCGAATCGCCGCCGATACCGTCCCGGATACGTTGTGCGAAATCGCTAGCTCTAAATCGCATGTGCCATTTTGGACGATACAAATAAATAATATCGGGAGTCGTTCGAATGTTAATAATTGTGTACAGGGTGTGCGAAATTCTCTCTACGAGGGCCATTTTGTTTTAAAGGCTTTTTTTTTTCGTGCTGAGATTGTGGATATGCGGGGTGCGCGGTGATTGATGGTTTATATTTTAACTTCGTGTCTTGACCTTTGATGGTTGCTGGACAGGTTTTTTCTTTTATGGGATAAGTGCTTGGTTCAAGGTGTCTGGCAGGTTCATTTTTCAGTCTTTGGTTAGGTCTGTGTGTATGTGATGATTTTAAAAATTGGTAATTTGTTTTTGTAAACGGTGAAATTGCTTCCTTTTTATCTATTTTTCCAGAGTTTATAGTTGTTAAAATGTAATTACTGTTATTTTGATTATTTGATAGCAGCAAATCTGTTGAAATATCAAAATGAAATGTTGCAAAAATTATCAAAATTTTGACAAAGTTATTATAAAAATAAACACGTCAAAAAACTGAAACAAAAAAAAACTAACTTCAAGAGATAAAATGAAAAATCAGAACGCGATGTTTTTAATTCCAAAATCATTTGAATCAATTTTTATAATTAAATTTTTTTTGCCTTAGTTTTTTGACGTGCTCATCTTGTAACAAATTTGTCGAAATTTTGATAATTTTTGCGACATTTTATTCTGAATTTTGAAACGACCCCCAGGATTGTAGATCCGAATTTTTCCCAATTGTTGAGTTAAAATTTTCAAAATTTAGTTGAAGAACGGTTTTATTAGGGGGAGGGGGTATTTAAATATTTTTGTATATCGCACGATGGTGCAGCGCGATGTTTGGTTGTGTTTCTTTTGGGGGTGACCATCATTTTTTTTAGATTGGAAAAGGTAACTTTGAGCAGTTTTTTTAAGAGCTCATTGTCTCCAAATTTGTTTTGCTTGTTGATGACTGTGAATTGAAAAACGAAAAATATTTTTGAAAAAATTGTTCGTTTTGCTGTAAAACTGGCAATTTGTATGAATTGGCAGCACTGTCAAAATATGTGACGTCAACTTGATCTGACGACTTACTAGAAATATTACATAACTTTGAAAATTGAAAATAAACTACTTACTATTGAAGAAGTTTAGCCGAAATTGTTAGTTTTTCATCAAATGATGGGTTTTTCAACAACAACAACAACAACAACAAAAATCTAAAAACATGTCTCTTTTTCCTTTCTCAATTTTTTTACATCAAATATTATTTTTTTAAAAAATAACTTAACCTTTCTTCGCAGCGCAGCAAAGATGGAAAAAATGAATATTGTCGATAAACAAGATATTATTCCATGCTACATAACATAATAATCATCAAATAATAAATAAAACCAAAACTTAAAATGTAAACAAAAATAATTTCGCGGACAAGAATAACTATAAATATTAAAAAAAAAAATCAAAACAAATGGGAAATAGTTTAATAATTTGAAAAATCATGAACCAATAAGAATTTCAAAATGAAAACAAATAAATTTCGGGGGACCGTAACATCGTCTTGGGGAGCAAGAGGAGGTCGAGTTGAGAGATTTTTGAAAATTTAATTAAAAAGGTAATTTTGCCTTCTAATGAGGCCCCTTCTTCCTTTTCCTTCTCTCTTCGCGAGTTTTTAACTGTTTCCAAAATTGGAAATATTTTTAAGGCGTTTGTTATTAGGAAAAAAATCCCTTTCTTTTTGGTCTTTTTGAGCTCCAAAAAACGACTTTTTGGGGAAATGGTTGAAATAAAAGTTATCCATAATTGAATGAGGCATAATTTTTATTGCAAGATTTTTTCAATATCCCTTTAAATTCGGGTGATTTTTTGGAAAACTTTGAGAAAATACTCTTGTTTTTTTTTCATTTTACGAATGTGCGCTGTGTCGAAGGAAGTTTTTAATAGAGAACGGAGATATTTGTAATTCAACTAGTCAACTAGTGGTCTTGATTTTGAGACGTTGAAAAATTTTTCCATCTTTGGCACATGTCACACCAATGTCAACAGATTTTACCATCGAAATCATAATTTCTCGACCATTGAAAAATCGCATTCGTACGCGAACACAAATTCTCCATTAATTTTTAATAGCACTGTCGTCAATTAGAAGAACATTGGAAAATATATTCCATCGAATGAATTTTCAAAAAGAGCGAAGTACGAGTTAGCCATTAAATCGAACGCGAATGTTGGCAAAAGATCGAAATGAGGAGGGGGGAGTAACGAAAATACAGGAGCACTTCATTTCGGACGAATTACATATAGAAACCCGACGAGAGGACCCAAAATAACGGATAAGAGAAATCGGAAGGAAGAGGACGAAATTATGGCGCTTATAGAAAATAGAGCTGAAAAAATATACATATCACGCTGAATAAAATTTATTACTAATGACAATACAGGACATTTAAGTCATTAATTTGGGACGCGTATATAACACAAAGGTTGTATGAAATAATTTATAATTCCATTTGAGAGCTGTAAACGTACGCGTTTTGCAAATTTCACACAGAAATACCCCATAGATAAAATATTATTAAGGGATTAAAATCATTCTATTGGTTCGCTAAAAAAACATTTTCCACCAATAACAAGCGATAAAATTTAACCGTCGTTTACGTTTTGCCTTCCTAAATAGCTCCGGTTATTATAACAAGCGCATTGCATAAATATATACGGTTAAATATTATTTCAATATTATTTGTATTAAAACGATTAATATTGTATTTCAAAATTGACAATTCAATACCCCCGGTTGAGCTCTTTTCCAAAAATTAATTCGTTGCGGAGTTTTAGCAACGAATACGATCGAAATTATCATTTATTGCGATAACGTCCGCGTCCACGTCGCTGCTCCTATCGGCGCATTCGTGTTTCCCAAATCGAACGAAAACTGTCACAAATATTTCAAATTATTTTATACGTAAATACCACGTATCGAGATTATTCCTAATTGGCGATTTTTCGAGTTCCCAACTAGAGGGTTCTGCGGAGGATTTAGAATTGTTTGAATTGACCAATTTTGGAGGTATTTTTGACGTTATTTTATACCGAAAAATAAACATAGACGGGGTAGAAAGAGGAGGTTTTTATGTATGAATGCCCTAATGTAGTGGCTTTTTGTTGAACCCAATCTATGTTTATTTTTCAGAATTGATAGGTTTTCTGGACTGGTGGAGCAATTGCAGAAAAATGAAATTCAGCGTTGGAAGTTCGTCATGTGTTCGATCAACGGAAGATTCTTCGAGAAGGTAAGTGTACTCTTAGAATTATTGCTTAGTTGCTTTTACAATTTCTCAATCGCGTAATGCACGTAATTCGCAGTGAATCCATTAACGAAATAAACAACTTCTGCAATAATTGATTAAAAATTACTCCTAGCAAAATCAGCTAAACATTTTCTAATCCTATACTTTTCTAATTTTGATTTTCTAATTTCTTAAATTTTCACTCACCAAATCCAAACTGAAATTAAATCTGCATGCTTTCTGTAAAAATAATTATTATCACTTCAGTTTTTTGCTTACCCCTTTGCAAAAACCGGTTTTATCAAAAAAATAGCCTAGTTCAGAATTGAAACCCATCAAATTCTCTGTAAAACGGGCAACAAAAGAATGACGTCACGAGCCAAGATTTTGAGCTTTGAGCCATTGAGAAAAAAGCCTCTTTTGTGAATTTCAAGCAAAGTTTACATCAATTTAGTTTTTGGCTTTTAACTATGGGAAAAATTGCATTTTCGTTGAAATTTGTTAGAACTGAAGTTGAAGTGGATTAAATTCTCTACAAATTCCATTTTAAAAAAGTTGAATTGCTCATTTAGGTTTTGAGCTGCAGCGCTGCAAAGTTGACAAATTTTTGGTGATTTTTTAGCTGAATTACACAGAGTATAGTTTTTCGTTTGTAACCTGGCATGAACTGATTTTATGAAAAAAAAATGGCTCAGTTTGAAGTTGAAGTCCACCAAATTCTCTATAAATTACTTCTATAAAAACATTTTGGTCATTCACGTGAGAATTTTTTTGTATTTAGAGTCATACATCCCCGATTACCCCGTCTATCTCCAAATATGTGCTTGAAGTTTCCCCCTAAAAAATTAAAAATCTTTAAAGGCGTTTTCGAAGGGTTGTAACTATTTCCCGTTACTACTCTTTTCCACAATACACATACCGACCTTAAATTCAAGGGGGGGGGGTGACATTAAAGAAAATTTCTTCATTTTCACTTCTGTTTGACCAATTTGGAATTTTCTATATTATATTTTTGTTTATGGAGAGAGCAGAAGTGAAGTTCGTTTGGTGCGAGGTAATTTTGGACTTTCGCTGGTCGATTCATCAAGTTGTGAGTTTTTATTTGTCAATTCATCTAGTGTAATTGCATCTACCAAGAGATGAGCTAAGGAAATCAGAAAAATGGCTTCAGCATGAAAATATATTTTAAGAGAGGATCGTTGAATGGTCTGATTCTTATGACTGAAAATGAAATAAATTCTTTAAAGAGCGATACAAGCACGAATTCCAGATCTTTCCGCAAATTTTTGTAAACTATCTACCCAACCAGGAGGGGGGAGTAAGATGGGTAACAGTACAGCTCAAAATCTATCAGAGTTATTGTTCGTATTACATTTATTGGAGCATCCATTCAGCAATAGTAATCCACTTTTTGTTGATTGGATAAAGCTCAATGTTCCACTGATCGTCATCCAAAGTCCAGACCAGTAACGTTATTCAATATCGCCGAGTGTAGTCGACTCTCCAACCATAGTCATCCTCTTTTCGTTCATTGGATAAATCTCCATCCTGCACTACTCCTCAACTAGAGTCCAGACCTGCAACATTCATTGTCGCTGAGTACGAACATCTTGCCAACAATAGTCATCCACTTTTTGTTCATTGAAGTCAAGACCAGCGCTATGCAACTCTTTGAAGTATTCTGAAGTATGAACGAGTCATGGAAATTTGCCATCCACACCTTGTAATTTCTGAGTCAGTTTACTGAGCCTGTTGTTTCTCTTATACAAAATGGAAGATTTCGTAACTTCAATTGGGCTTGCATTTCTTGAAATATTTGTCAAAAATCACCCCAAAGAACAATTCGTACGAGAAACCAGTGGCTAATCTAGCATAACCCTTTGACCATATTTACCAAAGAATACCACTTGTCTTTCTTTATGATCACAGAGCTCTTCATATTGAATTACACGCTCATTTTTCACATCTTACTCTCACGCCCCTTTTTGGAACAAGTCTCGACCTATATTAGCCAACTACTCGTCTCCTTTGGTATTTTTCTGCTAAAAAAATTGAAAACCTTTAATAAAAACGTCTGGGGATTGAATTACTCCCACGATGTACGTCTGTGTTATGACGATACAGGTGAAATAAGTGGTAATTCAGCGTACGTAATGGTAAAGAGGGTGACGAGTAAAGGGGTGCAAACAGGTCGCGAATAAATGAAACTATACTAGAGGTGGCGGGGTGTATGGGTGATTGAAAATAAGCAATATTTCACAAATGCGTTTGCGAAATTGCAGCTTTGAGGTGGGTAGGTGAAGGGTAAAATGACGTTATGGAAATGATTATCTGTTGCGGTGGACGGTGCATGATCGGCGGGAGTGTTGAACCACCTGAGCTGGGACTGTTGTATGGAAAATTCATTAAGATGACCGACAAGAAGAAAAACGTTAAATTTTGAGAAAACAACTGAAATAGACGCTATCGGCAACGTGCCGATGCCGGAATACGACGGCACAACGTGGCCAAGCCCGCGTGATGTGCCGGTCAACGTAGCTGGAACGGGTGAGGGTAATTTGGCGAAAATGTGTACGACGTGGAGCGAGTGAGGACGAGGGGGCATTTATCGGCGCTATTGCGTGCCTCGGTTTGGGCAATGTGCGCGATGGCGTCGCGGGGCCACGAGAAAATATCGACGGGGTGGCTCCGAAAAGAAATCTACGACAAGAGGCAGCACGAGAGTAGAAAGAGATCGAGCGGGTGTCGGGGGTTGCGGTAGTACACGCACGATACACTAACGTATCGCGTCTGGCAGCGCGGTACGATCCGGTAAATATAACGAAAGGCGGTGGTACGTAGGGCGGCGAAGTCCCGGAGAGTTTACCTTCGACCCCCGCAACTGTGGGAACCTGGTTTTCGCGAATGTTTTGCAAAACGTGAAATGCCTCATGTACAAAAGGGGATGAAAAGAGATCGGACATTTGACCAGCGCTGTCTCGCTTCCCCGCGCGTACCATGACACCCCCGCCTATTTTAATTCTCTCGATGTGTGTTGGCGCGTCCGCGGCCCCTTTCGTCCTCCGCCCTTTTACCCTTCGCCCTGAAATCACAACCACCACCTCGGCATTTTAAGCGTACCGGAGTCGTAAATTGCATAAGCTCAGTTTCGCAACCGACACGATGTATTGAAATGCCGCCGGTGCATAAAACGGACACGATTCACATTTTCGATCAACCGTCGTCGCGAATTTTTTTCAGTGAAGTATTGTTGTGTATAAAAAACGTGATCTCTATTGTAAGTTATGGTGCTTGCATCTGTCTTCTTTTGAGTGCATTTTTTTTTCAACGTTTTACGCATCGTGGCTTTAAGTTGCAGTTGTGCGAGTTTCGTAATACGTCGCGTCCAAGTAGCCAGATACTCGGTATCCCCTTCGTCTGCGGACTTCACGATGCAATGGTCCCGGATATGGAATGTCGTAACGTGTAATTATACCGTCTCGAATGCACCTAGGGTGGATCGATTCATTTCGTAGTCTCCCGACTGAAAGGTTTCTACGGTTGGGAAAGTCTTGTGTCGTGAGACAGGTAGATTTTTCCATTGAGGTATCTATGTCTTCAATCTGTCAGATACTTTTTACTTGAGAAACACTAGAAAGTTTGATTAGGGGATAGTGATGTCTGAGGGTGGATGCGCTTCAGCTAGGCATTTCACTTCGAATTAGAGCTTTACCACCTATACTCTTTGGCCATTCAAATCTTAGTTCTTTTTTTGCTGATCATTCGATGATCAATCACAACCCCTTTCATGGACCAATGTTTCATGAATCATTTGGAATTTCACCAAATTTCGAAAAATTGACCCATTATATGTAGTATCCCTAGTTTATCAACAATGCTAGATCATGATACCTTTGTAGAGGAAATGCATATCCCTGAAAATGGAATATTGCGTCTTTGTCGATAAAATAGTGAAAGAAAACATGTCTCACCCCCTTTCCTCCTCCTCGGTAGGTAAACTATAAAAATATTCTTACTTTGATGTTCATAGCTTGATTATTCATCGATGTTATTAAATCTTCCAAAGTTTTATCGAATTGCTGCGTTTTTCTGGACTTTAAATGACCATTTGAGTCTTCATTATAGTGACTTGTTCTTTATTAGTATGAATTTTGGTTCGCGTATTAGTTTTGAATTTTCATGACCTAACGTCATATTTCTACAAGTCAATTTTCAATTCCTTCCCTTTTATTGGGTGACTTCTCACCGTGACTTTATCCCTCAGGATCAACGACTGTTCCGGTGTTAATTTATGGTATTTATTTCCCTTACAACTTTTGGTTATAAAGTTACCCAAAGAAACCAAATTTTGTGGCTGATCCCGACTTTTAGTATGAGATTTCAGTGTAGACTACATCGTCATCATGATTTCCTCGCGGAATGTAGGTCTACATCCATTAAAATGGTTCTGTAAAACGATACATCGATCAACCCATTACTTGATGAACTTTGAAACAACTGAGTGGCTATTTTTACTTTTATTTTTTTCATTTTTAGTTTTCATTTCATCGATGTACTTCATGTTCTTTAAATACCTCTCAATTTTCTCTTCTCTTACTCCGTTGCCCTCCACTCATGTTCAAATATTTATTCATACGACAAGCTTTTTTTAGGTTTTGAACTTATCCCAGAAGATGAGATGTTATCGTTAAATCCCATATTACATTCCATTTTAAATTACCACATGGGGATTCCATTTATAAAGTTGATGTACTTCTTGATAGGAATTTTGAACATGCCCCTAACTTCTTCTGAATTTAAAAAATTTTAAAAGGGATATTGCGATAGTGTTGGATCAAACAAGCCATTTTATATTCTGGGATAAGTTGATCTAATTTAAGATTCGATTTAGCCTAGTCCTTTGACCAATTAAAATTTGTTATGGGATTCGTTGCAAAATTTTTATTTGGTTCATAGTTTTTGCGATATTTTGCATTACATTCACCCTTCTTGGAAAAGGATTGTCTGTATTAATAAAGATTTTATAAATATTCTTTCAATAAGTTCCTGATGTTTTATATTATGGAATATAATATTCTGGGATTATTTACTACGTTTATTTTTGGTTACTCTACATTACTCAAAGTATTATAAAATGTTGGAACAGTTGTGGACAATTTTGTAAATTTTGTTTATAATTGAGTTTTATATTATGGAATACAATTACATTCTGGGATTATTTGCATGTATTTTGGGATATTTTAGATTACTCTGAAGTATTATGAAATCCTGACCAATTCATTTTTTTTATGAAATATTTTTTATGAATTATTTTATTATTTAAAAACGTATTTTGAAGCAAAAGTATTCAAATTGAATAAAATTGAATATCTAAAATACCAAAATGAAAAATTATTAAATTCTGCGGTTAGAAGCCTTAAAATAGCCGTAATGTTTCTTTTGAATCTGCCTTAAACCTACAAGTCAAATTTTATATATAAATGATATCGTTATAAATATTATGAACCCTTTCGACAATCAAAAATGGAATCTTCTTATTTATTCTACCTTTGAATTCTCAGGATTGAAAGTCGCCCAATCAGAACTTTCTTTAATTGATGAGTTTATTAAGTACTTCATTACTTATTTCCCTCATAATATTTGTTACTTGTTTTGAAACTCACAGAGCTTCATTTTTACTCGTATCCTAGTCTGTCTCGTGCAAAAAGATCCCCGCCTTTAAATTTTTCCTCCAATTCGAGCCTTTCTCCAACTTTAACGAAGCTTTTTAGTATCTTCTTCATAATGATTCCCTCGATAGGAGAAAATTTGTGAGCAACTCTTATTTTTTAGGGCTTGAAATTTCCACTCAAATTTCATTTCAATATCGCCCCGAAATATTTCTCAATTTGTCATATTTCCTCGTATTTTCTTACCTGATGGAGTAGTTTCAAGACGTATCGTTGAAAAATCTCGTCTCCCCTAGCGTTAGTACGTTTCCGCGGTGAAATGTGCTTTTGGGAAAGTTTGCCAAAGTTCACTTTTAATATTTAATCGGGTTATCGTGTGCCAGTTTCGTTGGCCGCGTAAACAGTGTCTGGTGTCTTATAGTTTTCGTTATAATTCAATTAGAAACCCCCTTTTTCCGAGTTTTCCTTTTTTCGATAATTTACACCGTCTTGCCCCCTCTCCCCTCCTCCCTTTAGGTACCCTTTCGGATACTTAGATTCTGGTGTCTGTTTTTTCTCTTGGTTCTTTTACGTAAATTAAGCAATTAAGCTCGTTTGTTTCGAGAAGGTTTACCTTGGCGCCATGTTTTTTTTTTGTTGTAATAATGGGTTATTTTTTGGGTGATTTTTCAAGCAGGAAATTTTCGTGTTTATAAATATTCCGACGTGGTTTTGCAATAAGTAAATAAAGGTTTATCGGAGACATTTTACTAGGAATCGTGGTCTGTAATTTACCATACGGCGTTCAAAAAATAAATAGATTACGTAAGCTTTTTGTGAGCTTATGTAAAGCTCGTAAGAATTCTTGGTGCGATTTTGAATTATTTAATGAACGAAGACATGCGATGGTGCTTTTTTCCGTTACGAAGGGCGATGAAACGTATCTGGCTTTTTTGTCTTGAACGCGACGTGATTTGAAAACGATATTTTTACAGATGCGCGTCGCAATAAGATCCACCAAATGTAGCGCGAAATTTGATGGAAATCGCGGTTACTGATTTCACGTGCGAATAAGAAAACACTATGAGAGTTTTATAGCGATTAAACGGACGTTTTTGAATTAATCGGCCAATTGAACGGAGAAAATTCATGAATTAAGTCGCCTTGACGGAATGATGTAATTTTCTAAATAATTTGATGGTATAGTTTCGCCCGCCATTTGCCTACAGTTTTGGGGGTAAATTACCTCAAATTCTAAAGGACTTTATGCGTTAACTTATCAACTACCCTTAATTCCGGCTCAACCCTTCCTAATTGCCACATTCCTTTCCTAAAAAGATAAATTCCAATCCTTCCGTATATCATTCCCAAACCAATTCCTTTTTACATTATCACACAAAATTAACCCAATCCTGTACCTACTTTTTTTTACCTTAGTCGAAATTTTTTTAAGAAATTTTTTTGTTTTGTATTTTTTTTTTGTTGATAATTTGGTCGTAATTTCGATTGACTTTTTGGTGTTTTCGTTTTTTATTCCTTTCTCGTGTGATAATTTCCCGTTCCTGTATATAACGGTACACGTACAAATTTCCTCGGTGCGCTGGATCGATTGAGGAGCTGCTTCGGTTAAGGGTAAGTTGTTGGTTTTTTTGAATTTTTTACTTGTATTTGTGTAATGTACGATTGTTTGGAGTTGTAAGGGTTGAGCATAAGAAAAGGTTTTTGTGATTTTTCGGCGTTCATGATGTCAGAAGTGAAGGTTGTGCCTAGAATTGATACTACTTTTGGTCTTTTTTCTGAGGCTAGAATTTCTTTAATCAAGTCGATGAGCAATTTAGTGATACATATTTTTTTCGCGGACATTTAAATAGCCATAACACTTGAGTGAATTTCTTGAAAATTATTTATGTAATATTTGATGAAATTTTCTGTTTTCATCGGAATTTCCGTTTTGACAATTAACAATCACGTGGAAGGATTTATAGTCCAAAAGTCCAATAAGTGAACATGACCTGAAAAGGGTTGAATTGTGAGACCTTGAACAAAAGTTAGTGTATGTAGCTTCCTTTCCAAGAACTCAAGTCTGCCAATCCACCGTTGCTGCTTTCGGATTGACAGACTTCAGTTTTCAGAAAGGGGGCTAAATACGCTAACTTTTGGACCAGGTCCCAAATTTCGACCCTATCAAGTCACGTTCTGTAATTGGTCTCTTGGACTATTACTTCAAAATTGAAAAAAGTGAGATGTTTTGTAATGTTGTTGCATCTCACTAGGTAACTTGTTGAAGTACTCGGTTCGAATTTTTAACCAGAGTTGAATTTTTGAAAAGAGCATATTAAGAAGCGTACTTGATCAAAATTTTGGCACCTTATGTTCACTTTTTGATTGTTGGCGAATTTTAGGAAATCAAAAACGTGGAAATTTCTAAAAAATGTGAAATAATTGAGAAATTTGAGTCAATTTTGAAATAAAAGTTGAAAATTGTGTAAGATATCCAATCGGAGTTTCGCATTGTTTCAGAGCAATTTTTCGTCTTCTCCAGGATTTTTGGCAAATTTCCAAAAACCAAAACCGTGGTAAATTTTTGCTAAAAGTATGAAATAATTAAAAAATTTTAATTAATTTTAAGATAAAGATTAAAAATGTAGTAAAATGTAGAATTAGAGTACCGCATTAATGCTCCAGCGCAATTTACGTTTTCTCCAGGATTTTCTAAATACTCCGTAAACCGTCGTTATGACACTAGACATTTAAAACCTCGGTTCCAGGATATTCTCCTTCGTCTCAACCAAATTATCTTTTGTATTTTAAAAAAATTTCAGCTGGTCACCCTCAAAAGCAATTTTTTGAGATTTTTTTAAATGAAGAAGGAAACGATTCCCAAATCTATTTCGAGGTGACTTCCTGGAATTTTCGGGAAATGTGGATAATTCGGTTGAAACAAAGTAGAAATCCGAGATTTTGACTGCTCATTTCATATTCGCAGTTTATGGAGCAGTTTGGAAATCCTGTAAAAAATAGGAATCACGTTGAAGCTTCCAAAACGATGCAAAAACGTGAAATTTGGATTTTTGAGAAGTTCAAATTAAGGAAAAAAACATTTCAATTTTCGACCGCGTAATATTTTCAAAATATAGTTGGAAGTGAAACCTACAATTTTGTAGGTCTTAGGTATTGCTACAATCTTGAGATAATTTCATGTTACTGGAAATTCCAGCCAGACAAGGTGGTCAAAAATACAGGAGCATGGCTTCGCGATTATTCTTCTTAATAATTAGTCTTCTAAGTCATCGAACAAATTGAACAACCTTGTTTGGATTTTTTTCTTATTTTCCGCTTTATTAAGAAAGGTCTTCATACGACATTTGGTCTTTTTCTCGGCGCGCTTTTAAAATTGCTAGTTTCCTTTGTATTCGCTGAATATTATCTTAGCTCAACAAATGTCTTTCTTGATAAACATGATGATTAAAATTAACCGAACCAGTTTCTCAAAAAGTAGAATGTATTTTTCAACAATCGATTCGTATGTTATCGAATTCGCGATATGAAATTATCTGGTAAATTGATAGTTGCGATGAAACTTTCTGGCACTTTTGCGGTCCATCCGAATAATTATGAAGTAGCAATGGCGTGGCTCGTGTCGATTCGAGATTTTTTCTCCTCGGGTGAAATTAGTATTTACTTTAGGTAAACGTTTAAATTACCTCGTACAAATACTGAGAAATTACACGAAACTCGGGAACATTTGGCCAACGAGTGATTTTTTTCTGCGGTTATTAGATTTTTTTTAAATTATAAAAAACGCCTCCAGTTCAAAACCAGCCTGGAGTTGCGGTTAAAAAATACGTTTCTTTGTGGTCATCTTGTCGAGGTTGTATCGCGACGAGTAGCGAGCTTCCTGCTTCTGGCTTTTGAAAAGGTCGATGCAAGTACCGCGACCGTTTAGCGGGCTTCGATCATGGGAAAAGTTTTTTCTATTGACGACGGCGAAAGTAATCCGGAATTGAGGACCCGCGTGTGATGAATTTTTAAAAAACACGTTTCCGCCGCGGAAAAAAAAGTGTTACTGTTTGATACAAACGTACACCTACATAAAAAGGGTTAACTTGGCGGAGATTTGTCGATGGAAAAACACGTTTTGCAACCTGATGAGTTTTTTTCCTCGTGTATCTTCCGGATCGCGTTTTAATTTTTAACACCTGTGGATAAAGCGGTGCTTTTTAAGTAGAGGTGTGAATGAGGGTGGGAATTTGTATATTTTTTCGAAATATTTCCAACGATTATTTTTATTTCATAGTTGACAGAGATCTCTGAAACTGAATTTTGCCATTTAAGGTTTCATGGGACTTCAAAAGGTTCAAAATATCGACTTTGACTGCAGGATTTTAATTATGTTTTAATTTAATCCTCTGATTTCCTTCATTTTCACTCATTTTTTATTCTCGAGGCATTCTACAGACTTGAAAATATCCAAAACACCTTCAATTTAGTTGATATACTTCATCTATTTTCCACGCCCATCTCCCTCGTCACAGTTATTTTTCATTTCCCTATCAATTCTATCATTCGGAATAATGGAATTTTTACATTTTGAATTTCCCATCTCCTTCTCACCCTTCGAACTACCACACGGCGTAATTTCCACATGGAAATTCTTTTTATGCATAAACGAACACCAAACGATAGTAAAAAATTCACGATAACCGAGCTCGGCGCTCCGATAGGCAATAAAATAACGCAAGTACACATTCAACGATACCGTATTCCCATTGTTGTACTTTTTTTTGATTTACTAACTTGTTTTTTTTTTATAAATGTCGTCCTCTTTTTGAAAAAAAAAAAGATAACGTTAGGGGAATGTACGTTTCACTACGGAAGAGTAATTTTGTTAAATTGCTAATTCAGAATCGTATTTTTACCCACATTTGTGCAGTTGTATTGCGTCGGGGTTAGATTATTTGAAAAAGCTTAGATGAGGAGTCGAAGGGGTTGGATTTTTTACGGAGGTGGTACGTGGGTGTAATGAGCTTAGGGATGAAGTACAGATCGATATGGTCACGTGTTCCGAAGATGGTGTCGAAATGGACGCGATAAATGGTAGTCGAAAGGAAAAAAGTGTAGAGGGAATCAAGGTATCGTGGGTTTTTATATGTATTTTTGAAAATTTAGCTAGTATTTCCCCTTTGGCGAAGATTTCTATCGCGTAGTTTTGAAATTTGTGAAGATTTGAATATGAAATGGGACAAAATTTATAAGCAAATTTGTGAGCAAGAGTTTAAACATTTCAATTTTAATGAAAATGCGCTAAGAAGATGTAGAATCTTGAAATTGTATTTTTTAGGAATCCAGGACTCGCAAATTGGTCGATTGGCGACTCCTAGATAAACTTAAAAGGAAAGCAGGGAGCTAAAAACTCAAACGCGAGACTTTTCAGCTTTAAAATGGGGCAAAACAATCACTAATTTGAAGAAGATTCAAAATATCTTTCTCAATTCAATTTTTTTCTATTTTTACTTCTTATTTCTTACATAAAATTGGGATACATCTCATATGCCATAATATTATGTCATTATGATATCCCATTATATCGACTGATATGATAATCATATTTTGTATTATAATAATAATTATTTTTATTGATATTGTGGGATATCACAAAATAATGTTTTGGCATAATTTATATTCTGGTATAATTATGATTTTTGTTGACATTGCGGGATGTCATAATATGAAATTATGGGATATATATGTATTATCCTTTAATGTAATATGATAATTCGTATTAGTAATATGGGATATCACAATATGATATTATGGGATATTTTACATTCTAATATAAAAGTGGTGAATTATATTGATATTGCGGGATGTCATAATATGAAGTTATGGGATATTTTATGTACTGATGTGATCATGATGGGTTATATTAATAATGTGGGATACCATGATATAACATTACGGGATATTTTATGCTTTAGTGTGATAATGAAAATATTATAATTGATATTGTGGGATGTCACAACACAATTTTTCGGGATTTTGTGTATCCTAACGTTACATTGATGACCTGTATTGACATTGTGGGATATCATGATTTGAGATTATGAGATATTTTGTATTCTGTTACTTTATTGTTGTATTATGGAATTTCACGATGTGATATTAAGGGATATTTTATCGGCCAATTGTTCATATGGTTTCTAAAATACCTAGTGATACCTGTGGTTGATACTTTTGAGTTATGGAGGGAAAAATAGAAGAATTTTTGATTTCCTTCTATTTAAAAACATTTTAATTCCAAAAACTGAATAAAAATTTGTATCATGGTTCCTTTTCCTTACTACAAAAATTGAAAAGGTTATGTAATTTTAAGAGCAACTTATTAAATTACAATTATTTTTTTAAATAAAAACGTAACCTTTTTCGTTTACGTTTATAATTCTGCTGTGTATATGGCGAGCATATGGCTCGAAATGAAAACCGAAACGATGAATAATCGCCGATCGATATTTATCCAATAAATAAAGCTCTCTATTGAGGTACGCGAATAGATACCTTAACGAATTACCATATACGAGAGGTATTTTTTCACTCTTTGAATCTATGATTGAGAAAAGTTCACGCACGCTGATATCAGATATAACTCCTTAGAGTAAATAAATTTCCCAACGACAACATAATTCATGATTAAAATGTAAATGAAGTCGTTTATTTATATTTGCATTCGGATTGAGAATGAAGCGAAGAATAAAAAGTACTCCGTATAAAGAGGGGAAACGCGGCGTTGGAAAGGTGGAGAAAAAAATATCTCGGCGTAAATCACTTTAATATATATTTTCTCAAAAGGTAAAAAAAATGTAAAAATCTGGTTTTTTATAATTTAAAAAAAAATTCCCTTCCTTAAAGGTAACTTAAATCACGATTGTGTCTAGGCGCGATTACAAATCACACATACGAGGTACGAGGTGGAGAGAGGCTGGTAAACGGGCCGACGGGCCTGGTACTTCCTCAAGGTGTAGTATATTGCGCTAATGTCGAAGAACCGAAGCGTGCAGCCCTGGTTCGGTTTCTGTTGGCTATTTTTTCATCGCGTACGTAATACGTATATGTGTGAGTGAGATTTCGTGCGTTTGGAATATTATAATTTGGTTGTGTTGGTTGACGGACACACCTATTTTTTTCGTTAAGGAGGAGTATATGAGTACGAAAATTAATAGCAATTACATTAATAAACCTAATAGCCTATCTGTTTATCCAATTATATCGAGCTTGTCCGAGTCACCGGTCGGTCTTGAGAATTTATTACCGACGTGTGCAAAATGGCGTGCGATGATTGGCCCTAAACAAGGTAGAGTTTTCGCGTCGATGATTTTTCTGCGAAATATTGAAAAAAATGAAAGACATCTTGTGTGGAGGAATATCGAAAAACGTCGAAATTTTTATACTAAATTGCTACCTTTTTTTTGGGCTTTGACCAACGCCCTGCGTTTGATTTAAACTTTTTTTTTTATTGATAAACGATGTAATTACATTCGGTCGCTAGTCATTTTTATTTTTTAACGATAAAATGTGTGACGTGCGGTAAAAGCTGCGAAGGGGGGTGCGACGCGAAACGGTCGAGCAATTAAAATTGATTTACTAAGTTTTGGATTATCCGCCTTTAACCCGGGAATTGTTAATCCTGATTCTGAATCTAGTAATTGAAAAATATTTTTAGGGTTCGCCTGTCGGATGCGTCGAGGCGAAGGGTAAAGAAACGAGTCGCGTTTTTAGCATTTTTAACGTTATATCGGGAAAAAAGGAAACGTCGGGGGGCGGGGGTAGATGGCGACGGATAGCAGTAAATAGAAAATGAAAAAGCAGTGCTGGTGACAGCCGATAGAGGAAATGAAACGACCATTATTCGTTTTTCCGCGACCAACTGTTTCGCGGAAATTCGGTAAATATTTTTCTGCTTAATGGCCAAAAGAGAGACGCTTTTTGATTTATTTTTGATGAGTAGAGGCGTTTTTACAAGCGCTTGTGTAATTATACGGCGTAGTTTTTTACTCGTTTGGAGATGTGGTTGTGTTAATGAGTGATTGGTGGAGACGAGGGGTGGAAGTATTGGAGTGTATAGAGTTTTTGTCAGGGTGGCTTGGGTAAGTGGAACATTAGATTATTCATCACGGCTCATTGAGGAGATAAAAAGATGTTCGGCTCATTTTTTGGACTCTTCGATGAATTGATAATTTTTCATCTTGGAATAAAATGAATCATTCATTAATAGGACCTGTGTGTTTTTTAGTCTCGACAAACTAAGCAAAAATAGCCCAAGCGAATGAAAATCGTCTGAAACTTTTATTTTTGTAAAAGGTCTCAGACTTCAGCTCCCCTGAAATGTAGTCACCCTAAATATGTCAAAAACCTGAAGGAAAGTAAAAAAAAGTAAGCCAACAAAATTTGCTGCCCTATATTTCCACCATGTGAATTTTCATAAAAGTGGGCTCATGGTCCTCGAAATTCCCTCCAAGGATAAATCCTCTTGAAATGATTTATTTTTTTCAAAATATTGTAACTCGAAAATTTGAACAGATGTGTAAAAAATGTAATTATAAAAAATATACCAATTTCGATTCCCAATAACTCTCATATCAACGATTTTCACAGTAAATAAACTCATGATCCACGAGGAGACACCCCCCCCCCTCTCCTCCTCAAGGAATCGAATAAGATGCATAAAATTCTTCAACATCGAGATTTTTATTCAAAATTGAACAAAATAATGTTAAAATATTAACGACATCGTGTATTTCAGTCATTTCTTCCATTTTTGTTGAATTTTGATTGTTACTTGATTTTGGAATTTTTTGTGGATCGATAGACTTGAGGCTGAAATGATTTTATTGAAATTGGTGACCCTTTTTTATCGGTTTTTCTCTTTTTAATTTAAATCCAAGTGCCTTTATTCTTGACTCATTTCCGTTTTTTATATCAACTCCGGATCACATGAATGCCTGATTAAAGCGTCGCTGAAACTAATTATAATATTTTGGATTAATCGTCGATCCTTAACATCCTTCGATTCAATTCAGGTCGATGGTCTGTTTCAAGTCTATTTGCATGGTTGCTTCTCCAAATGTGATGTTTGCTGGTTATTTCTCGACGTAATGGTCTCGGTGGTTTTTGGAATTTTAGGTCGTTCGATGGGTTTATGAAAAATTCTATTGCTATAGGGGTTACTTCGAATATACGGGGTTACTTTGAATGATACTTCTATGCACAGCAAAACTATCGTTTGTGCTTTGATGAACAGGGTACTCTAGTTTACTTCTAATACAGTATGATTTTCATTTGTACAAGCTGTGGGAGTTTTCAAAGCTGTGTAACTCCTTGAACAAGTGAGATAGGTGAAATTTTTGCATAACTTATTTTTAACGTCTTAACGAATGCTGTGAAATATGCGATGTGTAAATTTTAAATATCTTCAATTTTAACAATGTCATAGCCTCCGAAAAATTTAAAAAACTTCAATATCTCTCAAAATATGCAAGATAGGCAAAAATTGCGCATAACTTGTGTGGTAGATCTTACAAAGTAGGATGGAATCCATTATTTTGGAGTTTTTCTCATCTTCGATATTTAATGAGGTATTTACCGAGAAAAACTTTATAAACTCGTGTAATTGCTTGAAAATACAAAAAATGTCGCATTTGTTCATATCCCACATATTTTTTAGCTCATGTCAAAATTCATCTTTTTGAGTTCTACTCAACGATCCACAATCTCTCATAATGAACGAGTCATTGACCTTTTTAAATAAATACTCGAACCAATATGAGAATAATTTAATTTCGTAAAAATCGGGTAAACTTTTGGCTGGAAGTTCCGATAACAAAACATTAATTGAATTTCGTCTCGCGTAATTCTTTATTCGTGAAATGTACAGATTTAGGTTGACGCGAAGAAATACATTATGGCGACGTAAAGTAGAAATTTTGAACACGCCATTCTTTTCTATGTAAGGGTGTACCTTAGGTTAAAATGTTAAATAGCGGAAACAAAAAGGTCGTTTAAGAGACGTTTTAAACTTCGACAATTAACATTGCAACTGTGATATTTCTCAGAGTGCGCAAGTAAAAGTTATAGGTTTTATCATACTTAAAGTGTAATTTATACGAACGTGTTGTTTTTAGGCCTAAATTAAAATTCGTACGAGCTCGTGCCAAGCTGTATCGGGGACTTGGTTATTAAACGTACATCGTTACATGAGGCATAGATTTACCTAGGGTGGAAAAAAACATGTCAACGAAAAGAGATCAAGTCTTGGAATCTAAGAGGCCTTTTGAGAATCTCGCGTGCAAAAATAAAGGAGGAATTTTTTTCAATAGAATTATTTCGACACGTTTTTTCATGTGTAAATTAACCTCAAAATGCAAACCGGTATTGAAAGTGTCTCTTTGGGTTACAATGTGTTTACACGAAGATGTAAATGTGTGGTTTTTTTTTATTCCGAGTAATTTCAGGGACGAGCGAAAAAGAAAGTATAAACAGGAAAGGGAGGTCGGTATAACGTTACGTTGAAATTTCACTTTTGAAAAATTCTACGTTGGTGAAAATAAACCCAAATGTCGGATATCGAATACGTTAACGGTATTTTCGAACTGTACACATAGGTAGATAACTAGATACGTGAAAAGACAGAGAAACCTATATCGTGGAACCCCTTTTTCCAATGCATTGTACGAACTTACCCTTTGGAAATGCAAAGTTGTTATCGATTTGCGTTGCATTCGAATGAAGGGAGAGTTTTTTTTTTAATTTTTTAATTTCACCGAAACGGAATGGAACGAGGAAGGACAGAGTACACACATTTTTAAAATACACAGAGTAAACTGATTAATTGACTTGCAGTACGAGCTACTCGTGTGTAGACCATGATGGCGCATTTCGGACTACCAAGGGTAGTTGCATTTTAGGGTGGAGCCGGCCAACTTAGCCTCCACCTACTTACGTGATGCATTTCGCCGGGTAATGCAGTTCGGTGTATTATATTGCGTTCGACAGCTCGAATATGTGTGCATTGGTCGAACCTATGTGTTTTTTCCCCTCTCGCGAGCCGTCTATCTCTATACCTCCTACCCTAACGCGAGGGTTAACGTTGTTTAGCCTAAAACTACAATTGCATCTTTTTTCTAACCAACTTTTTGAGAATTTCCGTGTCCGGTGTGAGATACCGGAGTTCGCAGATGAGTTAGTTGACGACGCAGCGAAGAGGGAGAGTTCGATGAACTTACCTAGTCCAAGGTTTAATGAGTGATGTGCGAAAGGAAGTTAGAACGGGATCGAGATCGTGGTTTTTGAGTTTTTATCATTTTTTTAAAATATTTATGGATTTTTTGTTTTTTTTTGTCTATTTCAATTTTTCAAACTCTCGATGCGTTAAATAGTTCATGTAAAATGTTGATTTTTTTTCAAATCATTTTCGAACTTGAAAAAATAATAAATTAGAATGCGCCGCGTATTCTATTTTCTGTAATTTTTTGTCCTACAAGTTGAGATTTTGCACCTACAATTTCTGCCATTTTCAAGTTTTAAAATATCCTACAGTTTTTGGAATAAGTTTTTATTATTGAAATTACAAATATTTCAGATTTTGATTTGTTAAATATCTGCATCATTTTTGCGAAGCATTAGAAATATTTGATTCATGTCTATCCTACAACTTTGGGTTCTTGTCCTACAATTTTTGCTACTTTTCAGGTTAAGGTTCGATGTATCCTACCATTCGGAATTTTTTCTTTGTTCTAGCTGGTGTCCTACAAATTTTTCATTTTTTTATATAATAATAATAATAATAATAATGAAGAAAGGTGTATTTCATATCAGTAATTTTTTTTACCAATGATTGTCCTACAATTTGGATTTTATCCTACAATTTTAGGTATGTGTAGTTTTAAAGTATTCTAGAATTTTTAAAATTATATTTTTTTTAGTTTTTTAAAATTTTGAAAGTAGAACATTTTGCTCATCAGTAATTTTTAATCAATTATTTTCCTACAATTAGGATCCTTATCCTACACTTTCTAGTACATATTTCTCATATTTAAGGTATCCTACAATTTCTGAAGTAACTTTGTTTTTTTTTCAATGCTACAGTACTTCAAATGCACCGTGGTTTCCTACAATTTGAAATAGTATCCTACAATCCTACAATTTCAAGTATTTCTAACAGTTCCTATGGAAAAAAAATTTAGAATTGAAGCGTCCTGTAATTTCTGAAGTGATTTTTTTGTTTTTCGATATAACCTCAATTGATGTCTGCAATATTTTGAAGTCTGTTGGTGGTTTTCGTGCACTAAAATAGTCCTACAATTTTCGTTTCCTTTTTTTCATTTTGTAGTATCGTGTATTTTATGAAATCATAGTATCTTATAATTTTTCAAGACTTTTTGTATGATTTTTTTTCTATGAAAAGATTCTATGGTAAAAGTGATTTTCATCTTTGAAATTTCAAATTATTGCAGACGCTTTTTTTTGACTTTTTAAATAATTTTCAATTTTTATCAAGTCGTAGTTGTAACTTTGAAACTATTACTGTATTTTTCATTTTAAATCAAAAGTTTTTAAAATTTGACTTCGACTGGGAAAAGTTGGATATGTTTTGATTCGTCTCTTTTTTCTCGTAAGCTCGAAACTTTACTACCACTTCGTTCACCCCTCTCCTCCCCCCTCCCCATATTCCCCCTCCGACCCTTTCTCTTTCGCATGATTTACATTCTCTCGATACGACGAGGGAAGCGTACACATGTAAATGTATTTTTTACGTACACTTCGCTGTATAAATACGAACGAAAAATGTAAAAAAGCCAATTAAAATTTCCCCTTTGTTCCCCTCTCCTTCTGCGCTTTTTATAGCATAACGTTCGCGTTCTTTGAAGTCCGATTTTCATTCGTTATAATTTCAAAATAAACAAATCCCCAGTTCGCTCCCATTTACAAGTAATTATCTGAAATTAATATCGCGACTAGGAAGCCTGGCGATTTTTTCTTTTTATTCGATGGCTTCCTGAATTTTTTTCTGTCTATTTACCGCATACTGTAATCATCTGAATAAAGAAACAAAAGTAGCTACCTATGAAGAGGTAATAACTATAATCAAAGATTGCCGATTACCGATAACGTACAATAACGAAGCATAATTGATAAGAGGTATTAAATTTAATTACATAGTACGGTAATTACCATAAGTAATACGGTAAATTTAGCGTGTCTCGTTGAACGCGATTATTCGCGTATAAAGGGCAAGCTTGTATGTGTGAGTGGAAAAAGTGCAAAAAAATTCGCTCGTTCGAAAGTGACATTTATGTAGGTAGGAAAAAATGCATTATGCATGTGTGTGAGAAAATGCAGATGCTTTTATATGCCATTTTATATATGTACAGTTTACTAGATGGAATAAACCTAACGAGTCGGACTAAAAAAACGGACGGACGAGCGGCGTGAAGAGACGAAGCGCATACACACGAAAAAACTATTAGTGTGTACGGATTTTTAACGAAATAATTAATATCGCGCTTATACGGGTAAAACTGTAAAACTGTTGACCCTTACGTGTCTGTAATAGATTATAATTAGATTAGTTTAAAGCAACGTGATTATAGGGTGCGTGAAATGGCCTCCAGCGTAGTAAGCCCAGTCATTAAGTATTGATGGAGTCGCTATGCGAGTGTTTTTTTTTGCGCGCTCATTTATTACCTATAGTGCAAAAGTTTTTAAACTTTGTTACATTCGTTCAATATTAGGACAGATAGTAATTTTTTTTCGCTGGGGGTGTTTTTTTCGGCCTTTCGACGTGTCGTGACCGTAAGCGTTTGCGTTAATTAGATCGTAGATGTCTTTAATGTGGGGTAATTTATCGTGTTTTTTGATACGGCGAAGAGGTGAGGGAGCGAGGGTGACGAGGTGTTGGAATGATTTTGTCCGAAAAGGGTGCAAAATTTGTCCATAAGTGAAATTCAGGAAAGCTTCAAAATTTCAAAGCATCGTGGAGCGTTTAATTTTAAAAATTTTGAAAATTTGTATGTACTAATTTCCACTCCATTCGAGACGGTTTTCCGAAGTTTTTAATAAGATTTTTGATAAAATCGATATTATTACTGAAGGGAGGGGGAAGAAGTGAGGAGAAGACTCGATAAACGATGGAATTCCTCGTATCTCTTTAGATAGTCTCAATATACGCGATAAATATTTTTTTTAAAGGTGTCAAAATTTGCCTATTCGTGAAATTGAAGGCGCTTGAAGACTTTTAATGTCAGTAGCACCTTTAATTTCAGCAATTAGGAAAAGTAGCATTTCATGCTTTTTGTCGGACAACTCGTAATTAATCGAAATCGCCGATGAATGGTTGGAAATTCGTGTTTTTTTACTCAAGATTGAGGATGAGAGTGGGAGTACGGTCGTGAAATGTCAATATTTGAAGTATTCAATCGCGTATTCTTTCTCCGCGTGCAAATGGCGGTCAAAAATGTTAAATGAAAAATTTGCCTTTCTGTGAAATTAAAGGCGCATCGAAACTTTCAAGGTCGTAGAAATTTGAATTTTGAAAATACACAAGAGAATTGTGAATGGAACTTTTCTCATTTTATGCAACTTCTTTCGTCGAACTGGGCAATTGTATTTTCAAAATTTCGATTTTCCGTCTTAAAGGATGGAGGGAGGGAGAGAAAAGGGAGACAAGGGTCCATGCAATGGAAAATTGCCAAAACTGAGTAGTCGATCGACGTAGATCTGCTGTTGGGTTTTTTTTAGACCATCTGCAGATGACAAATAGATTTTTTCTAGGTCGTAAGAGAGGTTGAGCTTTTTTGATCATCTCAAACTTCCTCATCAAGGGTTCAAAGGGTCTAATATAAGAAAATTGTATTGTGGAAGTTATGTTCTTCTTTGTTGGAGATTCAGTAAATGATAGCGTCACCAAGAGAACCTCGTCCGAGTACTGTTTAACACCAAAAAACCACCTCGACCATTATTTACATCCGGTCCTCGACCTAGTACCATTTTACGAACCCCTCATCGCAACATATGTCCAGTCCGGCGCGACAAAAACACCAGGTACGCTACATGGCCGAATTATCTTCACGGCTATGCTGTTTGGACCATTGTGTTAGAAAATCCCCCTCTCGAAGAAAATACGCTGAAGAGAAAACAACAGAGGATGTCCACGTCAAATATTAGATGTGCATGGTGATCTGTTTGAAATGATTTTGTGCAGCTGCAACGGAGCTCGAAAAAGGTTCTTGGCTATTATTTTAAAAAGCTAATTACCCGGGTTAGATGGTTCAAAAAGAGTAAATTATCGCGTCTAAAAGACCCGAGCAGGTATGTGAAACAATTAAACAACCGTGTTTGTCCGTTTCTCTTCACTAGACAATGAAGCTTCTAGACGGAAACAATTGCATCGAATGCATATCCGCGATGGACCTATGCATATGCGTAGCGTTGCCCCATTTTACCTTCTGCACCGGCCGGGGTAAAAATAAGGGCTGCGAAAATTTGTGCGCGATTCTACATCGGTTGTAGTAGGCGAAAAGCTGGATGAAGCGTTAAGTGTACGTAATAATTAATTTTAATCGAGAGACTTGCTTATTGCAGCATTCGTTCGGTTAATCTTAATGGGTGTGGTCGAAATGAATTATTTATACGATCCGGAAAATGGACGTGTATCGGCGAGCCAGGGTAGATAACGAAAGTACTTTTCTGTTTCGTTTGCTAGCTCGTATCTGCTGCGGTGCCATCTTTGATGTAATTTATATCGCACGACGTTTTTCTGCGTCCAGCAATCAGATGACCATGTGAATGTTAACGAAGTTACGATTTTTGATGCTGCATGTCCTTGATTTTTTGGCGATGGGTTGTAGATTCGAAATTTCGAGCTGGAAGATTTGAATTTTATTCGAGATATACCAACTTACGTTGATCAGTTATGGGTTTCTAAATTTGTGGAGATTTTTTTCTATTGGGGATCTTCAGTCACCTGATATGAGTTTTTAAGGCAAATCTCAAAAATATGAATACACATACTACAAAAAAAACTTCCAAACGAAAAACGTGCCTCTTGAAATTCCCTACAACTTTTGTTTCAATATTTTCTTCACATTTTTTCAAATTTTCACATTATTTTTGTATCCCGAAACGGCCTTTTTTGCCAAGTTGGTTCAACTCGGGTATCACAAATTTTCTCTGCTTTCATTTGAGTATTTATATTGCCGACATTGTTTCGTTTCACTATTTAAAATATTGCCTCGAAATTACTGCAATTTTTTCTGGAAACCAATGGCGTTCTTGAAGGGCCCAGATACAGACAATTTTACTTTATCTTCTTCAGAAAGGGCTCGAATGAGAGCAATTTTTCCTTATTTCGTTCAATTGATTGGTATTATGTCCGGATTGAGGGGGAGGGACACAACATACGCTTTGGGTATGTTTTCACTCTCGACGGCCCTCTGTATGTTCTTCACTCTGGGATCAATTCCATGTTTGTGTAACTTCTTTTTAGTGGACATTTCTCAGCTCGAAGTCAGCTTTTTGCTGGTATCATTGCAAAAACCGCTTTAATCGAAAAAATTCTTTAGTGCAATATTAAAGCCCGTAAAATTCTCTATAAAATGGACCCGAAGAGCATTAACTTCGCTCAATTTACTCAAGTGCCATGAGTGATTGAAAAAGGAACTGCCTTTGTGGTTTTTAAGCAATACAGGCACAACTTCAGTTTTTCGCTTTTAACTCTGAAAAAAAGGTTTTACTGAAAAAATTATTCGGTTGAAAATTGAAGCCCATTAAATTCTATACAAAATTCTCTGATTAAAATTCAAAGTTGCTTACCTAATTTTTAAGTTACGAACCTATAAAATAAATAGGTTCCCATAGTTTTTCGAGACAATCGCTTGATGTTCATTTTTTTTGTTCCTATCTGAGGTAAAACTGACTTCACAAAAAAATTAGTTCAGTTCGAAATTAAAGTCCATTAAATTCTCTACAAAACGAGTAAAAATTAATTAAAATAAATCACCCAGTTTTTGAGTTATATTCCGGCGAATTCGAAGAGTTACCGATGATTTCCTTGTCCAATTTATTCACCACGACTACAAGTTGAAAAAAAATATTCCAGAGACAAAACAGAGTATCTCGTTTTACTTGGAGGTATTTTTTTACCTGATCCAGCTTGATTGGAGCTTACGTAAAACCTCCCTGCTCCCCCTCATTCAACAGGTCCATTTCTGGAGCTCGTCATACCACCCCTCCCCCCTCGCTGAAGCTTTTTGACGCTGCTGCATAAAATGCATCACAATTACGAGACTTTTTCACGCATCCGCCAGTTGAGCGGCCCCAAAACAGATTTGGCGGGTACATAATTACGCAGTTGGTCCGGGCATGTACTCGAGATAACAATCGAGCCTCATCACGATAGCGATTTTTCGAGCTCGTAAAAAAGGACGCGGACGCGCGAAAAACGGTAACGAGGCTTCGGTGCATTCGGCGTATAGAACATAATCTGGTATTCCGTTTGGATATGGCGACGCGCAGGGCGGGGGAAATCTCTTGTGTGTTTGCATGTATGTAGATGCTAGATGGGTAGCCAAATAGCGGAAATGCACCGAGATACGTGAACGGAAATTTTTCGCTTTTTCGCGAGCTACGAACCACTGCACCGTAGACGAGATCCGGAGAAGGGCTAAGGTAACCCTTTTTTCGGACACGCGCGTCTGTCTCGGGTCAGGTAATGGCTATAGTAGAAATGACCTCGCGAAGGGACCGCGAAATAAAAGATAAAAGATCGCCAGCTGGTCGCGAGGATCGGGTAAAAAACACATTTTGACCTTTTTCGCCTCTTATTTTTTTCCCTTCAACGACGCGTTCGCGTTTTATTATTCGAAAAATTGTAAAAACTATTCTTGTGCAAATCAGGGCGCGCGCGACCTAAAGAAAGGTGACCCAACCACGTGGTCAGGAGCGCTTTGGACGAGTGCGACGAACCCGAGGCTTAAATTTTCGTTATACCCTTTTTATCGTAAACCAGAATAAAGGCTTTATTTACCTGAAGGATTTATATGCTCGGACAGTTGTTAAAAGTATGGTCACGTGCGGTTGTGTGCGCGTAAGTGATTTTTTAATTTCGCGTTTTCCGTATTTTCGCCTATTTTGCGGTTCGGTTTTCGTCTTCAATGGATTTACGCCATTTTTTCCATTCCCTCGATTCTTTTATGCTTTCGTTCTTCGTCCAATTATAAGATGTCCCTGTCTGTTATACGGCTCGTTATAGTGTTCCCATTGTAGTACTCCTTCCCTCCTACGCATTCAGTGGGGTTTCGACGGTGCAAATGGAAATTGATTTTTAACCGTGAAATGGCTTTGCGTTGCATTCGGATATGATTTTTTTCCGCTCGAGGATGTTTAGATGGTTGAGTGGAGTTGAAATGGTTTTTAGAAATTTTTCCCTTCTTTTTTTACGTACTTTTAAAAATGTAGTCTTGAGATGTTTTCCGCCTGATTTATCACGATTCGGAGTTTTTTACGTGATAATTGCGTTTTTATTTGCGTTTTTTTTCATCAGTGGAAAGGGTTGAAGTGGTTAGGGGTTTGGGGAACTTGATGGATTTATTTTGAGGTTTGAGCTTATGTTTTTCGTTATTTTTCTTTCATTAATTACATACTCGATGGGTTGATGAAAATATTAAAATATCGTTTTAGTATTGAAAAATGGGTAAAATAATAGAATTCCTGAATTGACGCAACGGGTATAAAAATCATAGACGCCTTTTTACTCGGAATGTAAAAATTTTTATGAAAAGAATTCATCAAATTAAATATTGCAGAAAAAGAGAAAAAAAGAAATACTAATTTTTATTTTAAAAAATGTAGATTCACACAAAAACGAAAATTCAAATTCAAACATTAAAACAGTATAAGCTAATTAAAGGAAAATTTAATCAAAAGCTTCTTAAAAGAACAATTCTAACCGCGCTTTTTTTTTAATTTCCCAATGCAAGTTTTTTTTTAATTTTATGCTGTTAAATTATCCATAAATCTTCAACCATCTTAAATTATTGTTTCAGTTCACCACAAAATGTTCTCCTTCTTTTTTTTATCGAAATAAAAATTGTGTCATCCTACTTCTTCACATTTCACTCGTGCAATAAAAAGTTCGAGCACTCAATAAAAATCAAAAATGTTTTTTATCTTGAAAATTTTTTAATTAGTTTTGCCAAAAAATGAGAAATTTCTTGGCAACGAAATCGTCAAAATTTTTAGAATTCGTTAGTGAAAAAAATATCTCAAGCGTTGTCAATGTGCCAGAAAAAACTGAAAAAATATTTTCAAAAAATACCGTCGTATTTTGGAAAATATTGCCAAATTGTAGGAGTCGTTATTCTTTATTTCTTTTTCGAGCAAGATGATTTTATAAAAAGCAGAAACTGGTAAATTAAGAAAAAAAGAAAAAAAAACTTTGTTCAAGTAGGAATTGCGAAGCAATTTTATTGCGTTTATTGAAAGTTTCCAGCCTAAAGTGATTTTGAAATTATTCTTTATTGTAATTTTCTTAGTTTTTTGAGTTTTCTTTAAAAAAAAAAGACAAAAATATGGTTGCTGGTGTTATTGACGTTTAATAATTAAATAAATTCAGATTAAAAATTTAATGCTGTTGATATGTTAATTTAAAAAGAAATTATATATTTAATTAAATAATGTTGAAATTAGTAATTGAAAAAAATTATTCAATAAATATGGCTCACCGCTGGAAAAATTATTAAAAATTAGTATATATTTATCATGATACGCATTGTTACGAGAAAAAAAACTTCTACGAGCAATCATATTCAAAGTGACGCCGGCGCCGGTTTCATTTTTTGCGATTTTTAACCCGAACGCGATGCCATAAAAATTAGAAAAAAATCCTGAAAATTAGTCGTTATTTTTCACGTATATTTGTAAAAATGTCTGAATCTTTAATAAATTGAGGAAGGGGGAGGCGTTGCCTCCAAATTTTTTTTAAAGAGCTTTCGACAAACTTTAAATTTTTCAGAATCAAAATGCAGAGTTGAAACCTAATTTTTTTATTTCGTTGGCGGAATTAATTTGAGCAACTCAGAATGTCACGTTTTTTAAAATGGTGTCCAAAAAATAGCACTTTTTGAAAATCTTTAAAAAAAATGAAAAATAAACCAGTGACAAGATAGAGTTAAAAAAACTTTATTTTTTGTGAAAAATACTCGTTTCTTTGCTTTATTTTGTGCAATTGACGAATCTAATTTACACATCATGAATTCGACGAAAGGCAATAAAAAATCACTTTACACAAATGATTAACTGAGGAAATAAACAAATTTTCTAATAATGATTTTTTTCTC
>QBDW01001149.1:0-13606 GCA_003261595.1 Maconellicoccus hirsutus
ATAAAACGATATTTAAAACGTAAAAAATTAAAAATGCTGCGAAAATAAAAAAATTGAATGTATTGAGTACGATTTAGAGAGGATGGTTTTTAATTGGCGGAAATATTATTCAAAAATTACGTTTATTTTTACGAAACGAATATTTATCAGTTTTTTTTTCAAGGTTGTGAATATTTTGCAAATTTTTACATGAAATCGGGAAATTTTAGAGAGATGGTTAATGCCGCCACCTCGCCTCTCTCCTTTGTTCATTCCATTTTATCGTAAAAGGTGACTATATGTTTATCGTACAATTGAGGTGAAGAAATGCCTTAAAAATATATAATTTTTAAAATGGCGAATAAGTCCCTTTCTGATCTTATGGACTTAGAGACAATAAATAATAAATTAAAAAAATAGATGAAAATAAAAATGAATAAAATAAAGATGAAAAAAATATAAAAAATTCAAACCAGCCAATATATTTATAGTATGTACTTCAAGTCTGAATTCAAAGATCATCTCAACCTTCTCGAGCTATTCAAATCACACCCTCCCATCGCAGACTCCAAATTACCAAAACGAGCTATCATAATATTAAAATGCAATCTTACCGTTTTATTGCCTAAATTTCTAACTTTACAAGTCAAAAACGCCGATTGGCCCACTAGCGCCGTGACATTGGTTGGCATCGCCGGATCAAAATATGGTATCAGCGACATCCCAGAGTTCAAGTTATTCGGTGCATTCGCCGGATTCTTAGGTGAATACATAAGAAACCCTGAAAAAAAAGCGATAAAAAACATTAACGCATTGTAAAACCAGCTCTGAAAATACCCTCGTCTAAAACAATTCCGTAGCAGCGCTTCCAAAGAATAACTTCGTTTTCAATTTATTCATAAATTTTTTTGGAAATTTGATAACTCAAGTTTTACGAATAAACGGCTCGAGATGTAAACGTAGCGAAAAATCTCATATTACGGTTTTTGTTTCTCTGTTAAACTCTCGCCCTCATTTTGCAAGCTCTGCAGAAAAAAAGTAAACGTGAGATTTTCAAGTTTTTCTTCCTATTTTACTCACTTTTTTTTTCATCATAACGTCATAATAGCTCATATCTTGAAAAGCGCAAAGGATGAAAAAAAGCACGAATAAATGGAAAATACTTTCTTAAGATAGTTTTTTCATTATTTTTCAAACGTTTAAAAAATTTACCTCATTTATTGCTTTTGCTAAACAATCGCTATTTAAAGTGGCAAACTTTTGAATAGAAATGAAATAAATTTTAAAAAGCGATTTAACGCGTAGAAAAAAAATCCAGTTAATTTTTCTTCTTTTTATATGGAAAAAACGAACAGAGTAGAGGGGGTAAAATGAAAATAAAATGTTGCGAATTTATACGTATTATTATAAAACTATATTTAAAAAGTTGACTTGAAAAGTCATCTTGGAAAATTAATTTAGCTTTACAACGTATTTTATGAGGTTATTTTTACGAACTAAAATTGTCTTATTTTTTCTCCCCTTTTTTGTACATTTTTTTCAAAACTCATAGGAAGAGGGGGCAAAGTTCACAACGACGTACGAGATTTTCCCAATCGATACTTCCGCTGATTGATTTTTTTCAACGAAAAATAAAAAGCCCATCTCGCTTACAAAGTTTTTAATAATTGACACATCACCTCGTACCTTTATATAAATTTACAATAATAAAAAAACGCTTATCAAAAATAAAGGGACTAAAATGATTTTTACGATATTGTCGTAAACTCTGGAAAACACGCCGATAAAAAATCTTCGCCTTTGTTGCCATCGCACGATGAAATTTATATCCCATTGAACAAGTCATAAAGCAGCGTTCTCATGCAAGATGTGCTTTTTATCGCCAAACCTGCGATCGCGCCCACCTTTGGTTATTTTGGAGAGAAAAAACGTCGAAAAATCCAAGATGAACGACGAAATTACACGTGTTCGGATTTTTTTTCTTTAATATGTACCTCCGACTAAAATTTCAAGGAATTTTCCATCGCATTCTCAATTAACCCATTTTTCGGAAAAATCGCCCGAAAATAAAATATCGGATGAAATTCCAAACGTCGCAATACATTTATTTCGTACCATTACTACAACAATATTCATCTTAAATGACCTTGAAAAGCATCTAATCCAATTTGTCTCGCCGTAGGTATCTGTAGCCTGTTATATTTCTATACATATAATGGAACATCCTCGAAATAGCAGAGTGCACAACTTACATCGATAATTCCATTTGACATACGCCCTACGTATTTATTATCAAATATCACCGTTTATTACGTGAATTTCCATCGTCGACAATAATCTTCTAGTTATCGAAGACGATATCGGCAATGAGTGCACAACTTACATTAATCCGACGACGAGAAAAAAAATCGCGATGTTTATTTTCCAAAATAATTGCTCGTTTTATCGATTTTGTGTTCGAATTGGAATATGTAGCTCTCATGAGACCAATCGAGGAGTGTCTCGAAACTGACGGAATTTCGCGGAATAATTGATACGAAGGTTGTACTCACGAATGACGTGTCTGCCGCGGAAAAAATAACCAGAAGCGATGGAAAAACGCGAAAGAGACGGAGCTCGAGTAAGAATATTGAGCATAGAAAAACAACGCCAGTGGCGTTAATTTGAGATATTCTATGCTTTACTACCATTTGGTGAATATTGCTGGTTCGATTTTATTTCGTGTAATGTAAGTTTTCACAAATCCTTGAAAGTGCCTTAAAATCTAATTTTCCAAAGCCATCTCTTTCGATATTTCACTTAAATTAATCTGAGTAATAGCTTTATCGAGATATATGAAACACGCGCAACGATAAACTTGTAAATCTTCGTTAGGTGTTTTAAATTAAAACACACAGTATATTTTCTTACATTATGATCTGATGGTTCATCTTAAAAATACAGATCCTTATGATCCTTTGCTAAAATTACTCTCCTTACAAATAAGTGATTCAAGTGACCCATCTAGCCCTTCATCAGGGACTATAAATTACATTACGATTCTACGCATAACCTTAAAAATGCAGATCCCATTTGATCCGTAGCATCAATCATCCTTTATATCCATAAGTGACTCTGGTGAACCATCTAGCCTTTCATCATGGCCTATAAATTGCATTATGACCTTTTTTTCACCATAAAAATACAGATCCCATCTGATCTTTTGCATCAATTATCCGCCACACATATTAATGACACTAGTGACCCATCTAGCCCATCATCAGAGATAATAAATTACATTATGACCTAAAATGCTTGACCTTAAAAATACTGATCCATCTGATCTTTTGAATCAGTAATCCTTTATACATATTAGTGACTCAAGTGACCCATATAGCCCATCATCAGAGACCATAAATTACGTTATGACCTTATGATTAACCTTGAAAATACAGATCCCATTTGATCCATAGTATCGATCACCCTCTATATCTATGAGTGACTACAGTGAACCATCTAGCCCTTCATCATGGCCTATAAATTGCATTATGACCTTTTTTTTCACCTTAAAAATACAGATCCCATCTGATCTTTTGCATCAATTATCCTCCATACACATCAATGACACTAGTGACCCATCTAGCCCATCATCAGAGATAATAAATTACGTTATGACCTTATGCTTGACCTTAAAAGTACAGATCCATCTGATCTTTTGAATCAGTTATCCTTTATACACATTAGTGACTCAAGTGACCCATATAGCCCATTATCAGAGACCATAAATTACATTATGACCTTATGATTAACCTTAAAAATACAGATCCCATTTGATCCATAGCATCGATCACCTTCTATATCTATAAGTGACTCCAGTGAACCATCTAGCCCTTCATCATGACCTACAAATTGCATTATGACCTTTTTTTTCACCTTAAAAATACATATCCCATCTCATCCATTGCATCAATTACCCTCCATTTACATGTGTAACTCCATTGACTCATTTAGCCTTTCATCAAGCACTCTGAATCAAAACACACAGTATATTTTCCACATTACGACCTAATGCGTCACCTTGGAAAGCCCTCGACCTCTCTCGTCCAATTTCTTAAAAGAGCTTACAAAGCCACAAATACTTCCACTCACACTCGGATGAATTGATAAAATTAGGACAAAATTATACCAAAATCTTGGCCACGCTTAGATACACCTCATCTTCTTCGTCGGGTATTAAGCCCAAAACGAATTCCACCGACTCGAAAACAGGCTACAATGTAATCGCATTACAACGGTATTCTTACGAACAAAAAAACTGCCATAGTTGCGTTATTATAAGAAAATGAATTCGTTTAAATACACGTTTTCCATTAACGCAAAACCTATCATCGCCTAAACTCATTTCACGCTTTTATATCGCGAGATGAATACGTCGAATAAAAACGTTGTCTTTCAAGATTTCCTACCTTTTGTTTCCCAACATCGTAATTACTCGCGCTTTCTAAATAAGCTTAGTCAGACCTTCTTGTATATGAATTTTCAACACATTCGACTAAACGGGACAAAGAAACCGAGGGGTATCTAATAATGTACAAAATATCGAACAATTTTGGCTTCTATACTTTGGGCAAATTACATTTACGTTCTTTTCGACGCATACTCTCGTGCTTCTCAAACAAAAACTCCTTCGCTTTCAGTGATGCTGTGTTGTTTTTAACCTCACCTTTAACACTCATTTTCCTCGAGTTCTACGCTTCGACTTGTTATTATATATTTTCACCAGTGTACTACGACTTTATAAGAAAAACCTTCGATGATATTGTACACGTTATAGAGTCTGACGTTTCATTCAATTTTGATGGAGTAGCGTTTTATTGGTTTTTCCCCCCTCTAGCGGCACTCTTTGGTTAGATATTTTTTGACATGACTTTTACTTTTTCGCCTTTTCATAAAACGACCAGCAAGATGATCAGTTACCAAAAAAACATAACTTTACTTTTACCTCGAATTTTGGCGTCGTCTTTTTAATACGCACAAAAGTTACCTCGCGGATTCTTTTACAAACCTTGTGAATAGAAAACGCCTACGGAAAGCTTTTGCGGAAAACACCGTCGGTATTGTGTATTTGTGTATTTCTCAAATATCGTCTCCTTTGTGGTCGCCTACTTTAGGTATAACTCGATCGATACGTTAATTAGGTCGTATCAAGGGTATTGTAGCTATTTTTACGTCGAGCTGTCTAAATTATCGAAAATTCCAGTAAGATCGCTTTTCCGATATGGTAGCAGATCGCTGAACGCGGTAGCAGAATTCTTCGATGGTAGCAGAGCACCTCGTGGGTGATAGAACATCGCGATAATGACGTAATAAAGAAATACACTAAATGTGAGCACATGGAAGACAGCTTCAGGTGAAGGGCTCCCTCGGAGGTGATGGTAGCAGATACTTCAATGTGATAACGGATTTCTTCGATGGTAGCGGAGCGCTTCATTGATAACGCAGAATCGGGGAAGTGATATGTTCAAAATACGTCTTGGCATAATAATGGTAGACCGTTTTCATGACGCATAGGTTCGAATAATTGCCTAAAAGGGGCATTTTTCTCAATTTTTTTCTCCATTTTTAGACATTTTATCCCATTTTTGGACATTTCAACGTGCAAAAGGTGATCATCAGATGTCCCCAGGCAAAAAAGCACAAAGTGATCAATAAATAACATGGTTCCTTCAATGTGACAGTTAGACAGCCAACCAGGGAACCTCTTCTACTAGCTCAGCGTCAATCTCTTACAATATATCCTTAAAAGGACACCCCCCTCCCTGGCCCCCCTCTCTGAAAACACTTCAGTAAGATGTAAAAATACAGGAAATAATTACGAAGAAGATTACCCGCGCGAAAGTAAACCGACAAAGAGATCGCAATATCAAGTCCACAAAACGAGAGAGCGCGATCCGCGAACTCGAAACGCCTTTCGGCAACAGCTGGACAATTTTCAGAACTTGGCGACCGAGAGAAATGCGGGCGCAGATGCGAATTTCATACGCGGCTTATACGTATACGCGTTTTAAATTTCATTTCGCGCACCGCTTTGTAACGACTTTCGTCGTAGTTTACGCGTTCCCCGGCCTAAGATTAAAACGGCCGGATAAAGCGTAGTTAAGAAGTCTACGTCGTCATTAAGAAGCGTCTTGCTGTCTAACGCAGTCCTCGATACAATAATAAATCAGTAAATAATTCAACCCAATACGCTCGTCCTCCCTAAACCCCTCTCCACCTCACCCTGCATCGTAGAAATGTATTTTTGACGATATGAAAAACCAGAGCTACGAAATTGGGAGAAAAAAAACGAAAAATCCTACATCCTACTTCAATTTAAAACAAGCCGGAGCAACATCGGCTGGAATTTCCGTTCTGAGAGCCTCGTGCACAGATACGCCCTCGTTATGCCGGTACAACGGGCGAAAGACGAATATTAGCTCGTGATTTGCACACATAGTACGTCCCGCTTATGGCGGCCTTCGGCCTCGTTCGACAAAACGTAATGCGAATTTAATGCTGTCTTTTGTTCTCGATTACAAAATCTTCTTTCTTTTTCGGCTTTACGACGAAATATTTCGCCATCGCGAAACGTCCAATAATTCTATGACGTTATGATTCCCCGAGACTCGCGCCTTTTTATTTTTTCTTCCTCTTTCCTGTCTCCAATTTTTTTCACGTCTATTTCAATATTTATAGTTTATCGATATAGCGCACGCATCCACAAAATAATACCGTCGAGATGTGTATATTCTTATTTTTTCCATATGAGAAGCCCACAAAAAGCTTGTTCGAGTTTTATCCAACGCAAAAATGGTAAAATGGTCTTTGAGGATTAGCTTCGTATATCCGTAAATATATTTTTTAATAATAAATAATACGCATTTCGAAAGGTTCGCCACGTAATAATTTTCTTGTTTTTGTAAGCCATCCCACACAAAAGTTTGTTTTTTTGATGCTTAAAATATCCTACATATACAGTGTGTACCATAACCAAACGCAATCCCTTCAATTACGCGTACCGCAACCAAAGCAACAGATGCATATCATTGGTCAATGGCATTACGAAGTACAGGAGTTGAAAATTTACTTCAATTACAGGAGAGGTGGAGGAACGCGTCTGATGGAATCTACTAAATGTTTAATGACACTTAAAAATCTCATTCAAGGAGATATGTAAAATAAGTTGCATAACCAATTTTTGCAGGAAAAACACTTAAATCCCTGTAACTGACCAGAAAAATTATAATTGTAAAATATCGCCCCATCGAACAAAGAAACATACGTCTGAGATATAATATCAAAAAAACTGACCAATGTAATGAAAAATCGAAGTTACAAGGCCTCATTTTGAGACTCCTAAGATCTTACATATCGACTAGTTGATCATATGAGCCAACTTTTCGATATGAGGTCCTAAAACGCACCTAGTTTGTTAGACAGAGCGAAATTCTGCAATTAATAATAATTCTACTGGGAAGTGACAGGGATTGAAGTGTTTTCCTGCAAAAATTAGTTATGCCACTTATTGTACAAACAATATCGCCTTGAAAAATCGTCATATTTATTTTTCAATCCCTGCAACTTGACACATATTCAAATCATACTACACCACATCAACGCAATTTGCCTAACCTGCTATTTCACAAAATGCACCTAGTTACGAAACACCCTGTATAATGTTCCAAAACACCACTTCACCTTGCTCCTCTGATCGCGATATCAAGTAATCTCATCCTACGCCGGTGATTTCCAACTCCATTCCAATATTTTAGAAAAAATAACGAAGGGTAATTTTCAAGGAAACGATAGTACAGGGTTGAAAAGAACCCCTAAGTTATGAAAAATTTCTCATTCGCCATTTCGGCGCGTGAGCTTTTTTTATCTCTACGTATATAGCTTATTTCGAAAACGCGAGAAAGTTTTTCACTTTAAATACCTCAAAAAGAGGAGTTATATTTTCGTGTATCAATTAATTTTATGGACCGTGAATTAACTATACGCGAAACATTATTTCAATAGTTTTAAAATTAATCGAGCGGAATTACCGGGCGAACTAGAATTCGAGTATGTTTTCCGAGTGCTCGAGATTCTTTTTTAGTTTTCGGGTTTTGTTTTCGAAAAAAAAAAAAGGTTCGGGAAGACTCAGGTTGTCGAGTGTATCTTAACGATACCGAGTTTTATTTACGATATCTGAAAAAGCATCGTGCACGCGGAATGAAAATAATAATCGAGATTTGAAAGTATAATAGAATTTTTTTGCAGCTTTTTCTTATTTTTCAAGGGGTGATGTGACGCTTTGGCGGATACACTTTGGATGTGTTATCGTCGCTCCGAGTTCGAATACTTGAATTAATCGCCAATGACGACGGTTTTCCTGATTTATGAAAGGTATGTTTTCAAAATTTCAAAAAGGACACAGACGAAAGCAGATGTAAGTGAAAATATAAGAATTGCAAGAGTTGTACCCCAAAAGTGGTCGTCGTAATAAAATGAGACCATCGATTAGCACAGTTTAAATTAGACAAAAAAAAAGAAAGGAAATTGGCCATGCTAAGTTAAATGTATTTTTTTCGCCTATAAAAATAAATTATGCAACCTATACAACGTCAAGTCAAATTTTCAACTGAAATGCCCCTTTTCATAGATTTTATGCAACTAAAATGACACCCAAATTTATTCAGTTGCCTAGCTCCGAATACACCTGAATTAATTTCAACGAATTTTACCTACTGAAAAATCAAATTACTTTCACCAAAACACTCAGTATATTGAAATTTAATCAATTCAAAAATAACGCCGAATATTTAAACATCAAACCAGATCAATTATTTTCAAGACAAAGAAAAAATATCACTAAAATACATAAACTCATCCATAGATTCATTACACAAATAACTGCCATTCTGTCAATTAATGCGGAAAAATAATAGCGTTTTTATTCTCAACGGAGCTTTTTTTCGCCACAGTTAAATTACTAATTAAAATCGAATCTACAGTATAATTGACGGCAGAAGAAATTCAATCGCGTCAATTAATTATTTCAATTTTACTTCGGTTGTTACCCCTCCTCCCTGTTCTCCTAAAAAAAAAGGCAAACCTCACGTAATTACAAAAAAAACACCGATGACAGTTTCTCGTTTGGAAAATCGAACGTGTTTTTTGTACGCGTATTTTTGGTCGCGAATACTTTTTTTTAGTTTGTTATTCGCGTTGTTAGAATAATTTCGAGTCAAATTATTTTCAGACTTGGAAAAAAGCGAAATGTAATTTTTATTCAACGGACGTTGCGTTATTTACGTGTATCGTTTTTTGGCGTAATAAAATTCCAAATAATTAACCGTTAATGTAAACAATGTGTGTACGTGACTCGACGTATTGTAGCTTTTTTCTGCAAACTTTAAATACGTTGGCTAAGTAGATTTTTAATAAGCTTTGTGTTTCGATTATCGACACGATGGAAAGTGGGAGCGAGATAAAAGTGGATTTTAATTTGTCGGGTGTACGACGAGAATGCAAATTTTGCTAGTTGATGAAATCGATCAAAATTAATGAACGTGTAATTTTCAAATGAGGAAAACCGATCGACGAAGGAGAGGAATAGAAAGGAACTGCATCCTAATGTCGATTTGACAAGACATATTCTTTTCAGAAGAGGAAGCTCTACGGGGGAAATCATCTCAATCATTATCACACGTGAAATACCGAAAAAAAAATCAACAAATCAAATCTACATCATCATAACATCTTTGTAAAATCGCCTCAACACCGCATCTGCAACTCACACCACACACCTAAAGCGCAAATTGCCGCAATCTACCTTCATCGTGAAACTACAGCTCCTTCGAATCGAGATAATGCAACCAAACTAACACTTGTGTATAAACAATAGCCCACCCCTTGAAACTAAACCATCACCCGTGCGTAATAAATTGCCTACCAACGTTACTCAAGGCACTAACTCCTTGCGAGCTAAATCCACGCAACCAAGCCACCATCGATGTGTGATAAATTGCCGTTTTCGTCGCATACGGCGCTATCGAACGTATCCGGAGTTAAATAAGGAAAAATGAAACGTACGAAGCACATTTGACGTATATCTCAAGTCGTCTCACCACGAAATACAATTTTTCTCTAAATCGTTTCCTTCTCGGAGCGTTTATTCTGGCATCTCGAAAACTGCATAATCTTTCCAACAAGCGGTACTTCTTGCTGCCATACACACTTCCTGGTACTTGTTCCTTGGGCATAAATTAGCTCTACTATTCGATGCAGCGAGTAAATTACAAGCGAGTGCAGACACCACGAGTATGGTGTTGGGTTTCAAACAAAGACACCATGATTGACGCTTTAAATGGCTGATTTGTTCAACGGCGTTGTTTCAATTGGAGTCCTACATCGAGTCAACGCAGATTTTCAACTTTTCCTATTAAACTTTCGAGTAAACGAATTCAAATTACATCGCGAATATTTCCCTTCGTTTTGAGCTCCGCGCCGAAAAAATGAAAAACGAATACACGTACAAAATGAAGAATTCCGCGGAGCGCACCGTAGCTCCAACGTGAACCGGAAATTAAAAGAATTCCCCAACAGAAACTTTTTTCCAGCCGTTGATACAGGTAATTGCATTAAGAAATGAGATTTTTGCATTCTTCGATACTCGAGCCGACGTCGCGCACGCGCCATCTTCCGTGTTTTTCCATCGAGATAGCAACTTGGTATAATTTTGCGAATTATTTTTATACCGAAGCCCCAACCTCTGTCGTTCGTAAAAATGAATTAAAGTATCAGATAACGCAAACGTCTCGCGAACTTCCGCTTACGATAAATTCTCCATACTCGTCTTTGATTTTTATTCGTTAGTTCTGCGTTATTCGATCGCCAAACTTGAAGTTAAAAATACCCACGAAACTTCTCGGTCTCGTTTAAACCGAAACGATAAATTTCCAAAGATGTCATATGCCATTTGCGTGCTCACCTGCAGTAAAAATTTCTCGTACAAATAAACTCGTACCTGTTTTCGATCCTCTTCGTTACAACGTTGTAATTTGCTGTAACAGGAGCTCGTACTTGGTTCCCCTATTTTCTTGTCTTCGGTTTTTGAAAAATCCGTAGTTATTTTTCAATTGACCGTGAAAATCTGGTTTTGAGCTTTAAATGGATTTTTTCCAGTTTTCTTCGCCTCGCTTCTACCAATAGCTTGGTGTACTTTTTTTTGCACGATATTCCCCGAAATCGAGATTAATATCCTTTGGAGTCGCCTTTTTTTATTTCTACTAGCATCGTTGGTTTTCCAGGAAAACCCTATGAGCTTTTTTTTTATATGCTCCGAGGAAGAATCACAAAGCCTTCATTTTCTACTCCAAGATTTGCCACAGGGTCGTTCCACGTTGGGAGATTTTTATTTTTTATGTGCACAAAGGTCAACAAACGATGCCGAATGACACGAAAAGGAAGTCTGCGATTTTCCAAGATGGCGGAAATTTGAAAATTTTGAGTATAGATAACCAGAGCCATCGGGAGCGAAAATGTACCCAATATGAATGTTGTGCCCCCCTCCCTCAATTCGGTCATGACACCTGTTAACTGAATGAAATATGGAAAAATTGCCTGTACTCAGACGCCAGACCTTTCAAGAAAACCGGCTCCGGTGCATAGTGCCTCCTTGGCATCTTTACCCAACAGAACAAATATTTTTCAGACTTTTTGTCCCAGTCCACCCCACCTAAAGCGATATAAAAAAATTTTTAATGCATTTTCTGGGGTAAAATGGCACAAAAAATTGGAAAAAATTTCCGCTTCGCGTCATTTGTCATCGTTGATGACCTCTATACGCATAAAAAAATGATGAAAAAAATCGATAACCCATCATTCAACTTGTGGCTGATTTGACCTGGAAAATGGCTCACAGTGATTTCCAAATTCCACAGAATTCATAGCTCAAATTCCACCCGAGCCTAATTATAAAATTGAAGGGGCTTCAAAGGCTTCAAATAAGCTTCAAAGTTTCCTCAAGTTTTATCCCATAAATCCGAAATCAAAAGAGCTACTCATTTAAAACTCCAAAAAAATTTCACTATCTACTCCATTTCTCGGCATTTTCCAAAGCTAAAAAAATTCCACCTCCAACACCAAGACACTGTTCCACCAACAGCGACCAAAACCGCCTTAACGAGTTCGCACGCGAATTCTTGTTTAAATCGACCTAATAGATAAAAATCGTACCAAAAAAAAGGGAAAAATCCAATTTTCGTGTCATATGCGAGCCTATGTATACGACCCGTATTGTATATTTATACGAAACAAAAAAAAATGAAAAATAAACGAGAATAACGCGCTTGTTATAAATTAGATTTACTTTAAATGATTTTTTCCTCTTTTTATATTCAGAAAAACAAAAAAAAAAACGTAAAGCGACGCAATAAGATTAATTTAACAAGCGTTTAATCTTTAAATACCTTTCGTGTTACGTTTGTCGCGCGAGTTATTATTTATGAATAAATAGCGTATTATGTACTTATACCAACATACACCATACTTCGAGTATATGTTAACCACACGTATTCGTTTGCTTTATTGTTGCACACGGCACACGATATAAGTAAAAAAAGAAAAAAGCAACGTCAGCACGCGACCGTTTCTATTAATTAACAGGAAACAAATGTAAAAACCTATGTCACGATAAAAGTAAAACCTTAACAAAACCATATTACCAGTATTTGGTGTTGAATACTATTTTTTTTGTTGTGTGGGAAAAATTCAAAAAATAATTACGAAAATGGATGCAAAAAAAAATGGTTATTTCGATTCTGGAGCATCCCCCCCCCCCATTAAATGTTTTGGTGATATCTTGATAACTTTAAAAATTACTATATTTGCTCCTTTTAATTTTCTACAACTTTTTACTCAATACATTTTCACCCTGAGTCAATAGTACGTCTACAAAATTCACTCCTGAACTGATTTATTATTAAGGCAGAAACATCGAGAAATCAGATATTCTCAAAAAACTCGAAAATTCGAGGAGACATGACAAGCATTATGAATACAAACAATATACCTCTTTAACATCCCCTACAACTTTTGTACCAACATTTTTCACCTTAGATGAATCCTTTGTCCACAAATAAACCTCCCTAAATTAAGAATAACTTAGTGAATTGCACAAAAATGGCAGAAATGAAGACTGAAATTCTTGATGACGAAATTTTCTCCAGAAACTGCCCAGAAAAATTCCATTCACATTTTAATCGTAAATTGTTTACAGTATGAAAATTATTTTTAAATTTTGAGCATTGTTGTTTAAGAAAAAAAAATGAAATTCTCTTTCACCCTTCTCAGAAATCAAAGCTAACTTATCCAGAAGAAATTTCCTTATCGTATCCATTTGAGCATCGTAGTTTAGAAAAAAATGGAAATCCCCCCTCTTTTCACCTAGAAATCGAAACTAAAATTCTTGTGATCGTGAATTTGATTGAAAATGTCGGGAAAATTCCTTCAGCATCTCGTTAATTACTCGCGGTATCAAAAAAATCATTGAGGGGCAAAGAAAAAGAGGGGGGGGGTTGTTTTGTTATTCAGTAACTCGACTCGGATTTATAATGGCTATTCT
>QBDW01001150.1:0-14170 GCA_003261595.1 Maconellicoccus hirsutus
AATTGCAAAAAATCATAAAAATGTAAAAAATATTAAAAAATTGTTTAATATTTCCTCAAAACTTCATACAAACTGTTAAAATATTTTAAGAAAAATTCAGAATTGACCAAAATTTGTTTAAAATTGCCTAAAATTGCAAAAAAACAGATGTGGTTAAAATAGTTAAGAGTTGATCAAAATTTGTAAAAAATTGCTTAAAACTGCGCAAAATTGACAATTTATATTATTTTTTAAAAACTTCCCTCAACACATCTTCAATCCTTGAAAATTCATTTAAATCACACTTAAAATTGAAATAAATTTGTACAAGTAGCTAAAAATTGTCAAAATTTTGTTTAAATTGGTTAAAATTTCACAAAGTTGACAAAATGCTGTTAAAATCGTTCAAAATTGTTCAATATTTGCTAAAAATTGCACAAAAGTCGTGCAAAACAACTAAATTATTAAAATATTTGTTCGAAATTATTGCACAAAATTGTCAAAATGTTGTTAAAATTGTTCAATTTTGCTCAAAATGAACCATTTTGAACAATATTAACTACATTTTGATTGTTTTTTTGCAACTTTAATCAATTTTTGATCGATTCTGAACTATTTTAAAAACATTTTAACAGTTTTCATAAAATTTTGAGCAAATATTAAACGATATTGAACATTTTCAACAACATTTTAACGATTTTGTGCAATTTTAAACAAATTTTGATCAAATCTGACCTGTTTTAATAACTTTTGTGCAATTTTTAGCAAATATTAAACTTCTTTAAACAATTTTAAAAACGTTTGAATAATTTAACGCAATTTCATGCTATTTTAATCAGGTTTTGGTCGATTATTTAACATTTTAATTGTTTTTTTGCACTTTTAATCAAATTTATGTTGTTAATCTTATCGTTTTGCACAACTTTTATGTAATTCTCGGCAAATATTAACAATATTGAACATTTTAACATTGTTTTGACAATTTTGCGCAGTTTTAAGCAATTTTTAACAAATTTTGATCAATTCTACACTATTTTTACAACAATTTAATGTTTTTTTTTTTTTAATTTTAATCAAGTTTTTCACAAATTTAGTCGCTTTGCACAACTTTTGAGTATTTTTAAGTAATTTTCAACAGATGTCGATCAATTCTGAATTATTTTAACAACATTTTTGCAACTTTATGCATTTTTAAGCAGTTTAAACAAATTTTGATCGATTCTGGTCTATTTTAACAAAAATTTTACGATTTCCAGCAAATCTTTCATCGAAGTTGAGTCTTTTATACAATTTTTTTTCAATTTAGAGCGAATATATTACGATTTAAATGAATTTCGAAGGATGGAAGATGAATTGAGCGAAATTGTTGAAAAATAATTTCAAATCGTTATCTACTATCCAGTGTTTGGGTCGAATGTGACCATCAGAAAGCGTTCGAGGACAGAAAAAAGCAACTAGGTCTGGGGCGGCAAATACCTGAAACACGTCTCTGCACATTACTCAAGTTGCAACTTGAAAAGACTAACATAACGTATCAGTTGGGTGGTCTGTTGAGCAAAGCGGCTCATTTTTCGAGTTACGGACTAGAACCTTGCCCGAATGAAGAAAACTACGTGTATTTATAGTGGTAATTATGTCGGTAGGTCAAAATTTTAATTAAGTAAATCAATTAATAATTTGAAAAAAAATTCTCGTTTGTTCCTCACTTGTAAAACGTGAATGGAAATTTCCCAGCTTAATTCCTTCTAATAAGTGATAAATGATAATTAACTGAAAATTGTTGATCTTGGCAATAAAAAAAAATTTAGTATTTCTTTATCGCGTTTACATCCAATTTGATGGATATCTTTTGCAAGAATTGATTAATTTTCACTTCGTACTTTCATTAGTATTGTTTGAAAAGACAAAATAAATACGGATTGTGATTTTGCATGTTTTAAGAACTTTAATATTCGCGTATTCACCAAAGAACATAGTATGTATTTCTACATGAAAATTTTCCTATTGCTTAATTATTGCTAAAACGAATAATCTGTTGAAAATAACAATCCGGCAAATTTTTACCAATTAATGTAATATTACGGTAGTAATGAGTCCAAATTACCTTCCAATATTACTTTTTGATAACCTTGATTCGCAGCGAATTATCAATCTTAAAATAGGTATCCACGAATTGAAGAAGAAAATGTGTTACATGCATGATTTGAATTCGCGAAAAAATCTACAATTATTTAATATTTGTAGCACATCTTGAGAATAGAAACAATTGGGTAATTTCTTAGAGGAACACAAAGATCGTAAAAAATCACAATTTATTTATCTTTTTTAATATGTTCAAAAAATTTTCTAAATTTCTAACAAATAAACCAGACTAGACTCCCATTGAGAGCATTTTAACCTACGTCACAAAACATTGTAAAACGGAGAAAAAAGCGTATTCCGTCGAGTAAATGTGTGTATTGATAAACACCTAAGGAACCGTATCTTATCTCAAATGATAAATCTTTTGTAATTTGTTTTTTGAATTAAACGATGATTTTCGTTTACAAACGAGCAGTTGTACATTTGCGCTGTATTACGTCGGATCTCATTTACTTTTATCTGCGTGTTTTCCTTTATTTTCCATCTCGATACGTCGACAAATCAGTAAAATTGGATTCGCCAGCGTTATTTTTCGTAAGTAGCTAAGTACATCGCGGTGGGTTTTAAAACGCGAAATAAACGATTTTATTGAAATAGAAAGCAGCACAGGAGTCGTTTTACCATATTAATCAATAACACGTAAATTACATAATATTCAAGGAGCCGTTGAAATTCGATACAGTTATTGGGATTCATTTTCTATGCGGTTTTCGTTCTTTTTTAATTTACTCGTCGCCAGAGTGTTTTTTTTTTCGATGGAATTTACGCGAATAAGTTCACCGAGTTATGATAAATTTCTCGTTGCAGGAAGTCTTCTATGATGCATCATCGTCCAGTGGACTGGGCCGACAAATCGTTCATGAAGAGGCCGTTGTTTTGTTTTTGTCGTTATCTCGTCGTCATATGGTTATTTATCAATTGCTCGATAAATTATTCGAGTGCGCAGTCAAAAAGAGAATTTACCTTTGCTTCGACTGGTCCTCCGATATTACGTGATTTTCCTACTACCGTCTCCAACACGAGTAAGTGGTTTTTGTCATTTTGGTGTCGAGTCTTTTAGACGGAATAATCGAAAAAATGCGATTTTTAAATTGTGTTGATTTGGAGAAATCGAATCGAATAAGGGGGATCGAGAAATCATTTTTTTGACCTAAATTTTGAAAATTTATTTTAAAAATACATATTTGGGAAGGAATAATTGCAGAAAGGTATTAAAATGGGAGAAGAGGGGGAATATATTTAGGTATACAGAATATGTGTACAAACTGAATTCCTGTGAGAGAATGACTAGGCAATTATTTCAACATAGTTGAATACCTTATTTCCGCAGTTCGTCGAAGAAATTACCGTTTTAAAAAATAATGATAAATTTAAAATAGCTTTGAAAAGTAATAAAAAAGAATCAGGCAATTTTACGATCACCTCAAAATCACTTAAAGGCACCCAGAGACAGAATTTGGGTTGAGGGGGAGGGGAAGGGAGTGAAAAACGAAATCTCCACAACACGATATGTCAGTACACGAAAAAAACTTATTCCATCAAAAAATTCGCTATCCGAAAAAAAAAGATTAGAATAAATAATTTAAAAGAAAAATGATGATCAACAAGTGCCCCTCGAATTGTGCTACTTTTTTATCACGAAGGTGTAAATTTTTTAAACAGTTTTTAATAACATGCAATTGTCTTATTGGGGTCCTCAATTCATGAGAAATTTTATTTCAAAAAACAATCGAGAGAAAATTAGCAGAAAAGTTGGAACTAATTTATCGACAATTTTTTTCTAATATTTTGAATTTTTACTCTTCAGAACGAAAGCTCTGTCTCCAAAAATCTAATTAGCCAAAAATACCTCCCCTCCCTTCAAAAGTCGTCCTCGTCAGGTTTATTTATACTAGTAAAATATTTTCAAAGGTTTATCAGCTCTGTTATCACGTTTAGGAGACTACAAAATAATCTTGGCTAATTGACGATAATTCTTAAAAAGTAACATTAAAGGGAGAAAATTACTCGAATATTACACAATCGTTAAAATTAATAGTTTCATTAAAAAAAAACACTATTTGGATCACGTCGTAATCAATGAATATGTTTCATAAGCGAACGATACATATTTGAAGATGTGTTACTTTGTTATCGATTTCCTGATCGATTTCAGAGTATCATGTGTTGACTCGGTGAAAATACAAAATGGAATTTTTAATTACGTAAAGAAAGAAAATTATTAGCGGTGATTTATAAATAGCGTTATCTGTTTGAATTATCCATCGATGATAAAACACATTCGAATGTTTCGTGTTTGAACGTTTGAAAGAAAAGTAAACACAAGGAATTATCAAAGTTGCAATTTCTTTCTTCGAATTTAATCGAACCCAAACATCGTGATTCTTTGGCATAAAACCGAATTTGAAAAATCCCCCGGAAAAATCATCCAACAGGTACATATCCTTTTCAACTTCCGCGAAGAAATCTCCATAACACTGCGAAATAAATTACGCGACATGGAAAAGTTCAATTTCAACGACCCGACGTCCTCGTAACGACGCATTTTTCTCGATACTCGACCCAGTTTACTTATTGTTCGAAATTAATATTAATTTTCTCACATCATCTTTTCAATTTTTCGTACTTCTGATTCGTCTACGTATTTATCGGCGACTTAACTTCATCTTATTCAACGAACCATGGTCAATAACCTCGTTGAAGTGTTTACACGTTCATTTCCTGGATTAATTTCTGAGAGCGAAAATGTTCATAATTTATTTACTTTGTAGACGATACCGGCAACGAAACGACCTTTATTACGTTCAAAGAAGGCGATCACTTTCCAACGGTTGTTTTCCCATTTGGCGACGCCGGAGCGTTAATTTTTCCCGTTGTGATTACAGCGTATTTGTTTCTATGTCTAACGATAGTATGCGATTGTTTTCTTGTACCATGCATACAAGGCATATCAGGAGGTAAGTTTTCCAATTCGAAAATTATGTAGTGTTTTGATAACAAACTGGTTGAAACTGATTGCGAAATTGGAATATTTTCAAATGAGAATAAATTAGTAATGTATATCGAGAGAGATTGTTTTGACGGCGCTTGCGAAGGTACAATGTGCAAAATGAAACTAGTTCTTGAGAATTCTCTAGGTTAATTCGATGAATTTTATTATCGCGAAAGTGCGGAAATTTTTGACCACGTAGGAACTTTCGCCATTCGATTACAAATTCGATCAATTGTTTCAAAAATACAAAAAACATGTAATTTTTCGAATTAAAAAAAAATTAGTAGATAAGATGATAACTGAATTTAAAAATCGATAAATTTTTAATTAAATTGATCGAAAGTTTCGTATAAGAAGAAACATTTTTAAATTAATTTGTTTTTGAGTCCAATAAATCGATAATCGGTTATTTAAAAACCTGATTATTTGATAAACTATCGATTTTATAAGCGATAATCGATAATTCTTGAAATCAATTAATCGGTATAATGGTTTTAAAAAAGAGGCAATTTGTTTTTAAATCAATTAAATCGATAGTTGATTCATTAAAATTTGATAATCGATAAGTTCAGCAATCCATTAATAAAATGTTATTCAAATTAAAAATTTTCAATTCGTATAAATTGTGTTAAACCACAGAATCAGTGAAATTAATGGTCGATTTCGTTAAAATCGATAATCGATAACTCCTAAAATCGATGAACTGTAAAATCAATTAATCGATACATTCTGAATTTGAAAATCGATCATCGATATATGTATTCTGAATTCGATAATCGATATAAATGTATTTTGAATTTGATAATCGATGTAATATGTATTTTGAATTTGATAATCGATATACTCTAAATTCGATAATTGATTTATTTAAAAATCGTTAATCGATATATCATTTGAAAATTAATAATCGACACATGTATTTTGATTTTTGAAAACAATAATCGCTATATTTGGAAATCGATGATCGATATCTTTGAAAATTGATAATCGATACATTCCGAATTCGATAGTCGATGTATTAAGAAATCGATAATCAATCTATTCTAAAATCGATAATCGATATATCTTAAATTTGATAATAAATCTATAAATATTGAAATCGATAATCGATACGTATTCTGAATTCGATAATCAATGTATTTAAAAATCGATAATCGAAACATTCCGAATTCGATAATCGATGTATTAAGAAATCGATAATCAATCTACTCTAAAATCGATAATCGATATATCTTAAATTTGATAATAAATCTATAAATCCTAAAATCGATAATCGATATGTATTCTGAATTCGATAATCAATGTACAGTATTTAAAAATCGATAATCGATACATTCCGAATTCGATAATCGATATATTTGGAAATCGATAATTGATATATTATTTGAAAATTGATAATCGATACATTCCGAATTCGATAGTCGATGTATTAAGAAATCGATAAACAATCTATTCTAAAATCGATAATCGATATATCTTAAATTTGATAATAAATCTATAAATATTGAAATCGATAATCGATACGTATTCTGAATTCGATAATCAATGTATTTAAAAATCGATAATCGATACATTCCGAATTCGATAATCGATATATTTGGAAATCGATAATTGATATATTATTTGAAAATTGATAATCGATACATTCCGAATTCGATAATCGATGTATTAAGAAATCGATAATCAATCTATTCTAAAATCGATAATCGATATATTTGGAAATCGATAATTGATATATTATTTGAAAATTGATAATCGATATATTCTGAAATCGATAAATTCATAAATTGATAATTTCTGATTAAAAAGCTGGTCAATCGGATATGGTCCAGATGCAAAATTCAATGATTAAATCGTGCTTTTTAAAAATGCAAATCGATAATCGGGTTATCGATAGTTAAAGCTTGGAATCGATACATTTTGAAAATAATCATCTATGATAGTCTAAATAAAAAATCGATGAATCAACTGTCTTTCGGCACAAAAATTTTTTTTTAAAAAGAAGTGAAAATATGAGAAATTGTTTCTTCTGTAATATATAACTTATTTACAATCCCCTCTTGCCTGAACTTCCCTGCTTCCTCTCTCATTACTTAAACACCCCATATTCCTTAAAATAGACCACTTCAATTGTAATCCCAAAACTTCAATTTTAATCGCACATCAAAAAATCTCACCAATCCCACAAATTATTCTTACAGCCCTCGATCTAAGTCCAGATGTAGCCGGAGCAACTCTAATGGCCGCAGCCTCTTCTTCACCAGAACTTTTCGTCAACATCCTAGCGACATTTTTGACGAAAAGCGACGTAGGCGTTGGAACCGCCCTCGGCACCGGATTATTCGCTTTATTAATGGTTCCAGCTCTCTGTATATTGATCACTTCAAGTAAGGTAAACGTACCCTCTTCAAAGGTACTCGTGTAATTTGACCATATTCAATATAATCGCATTTCTTACGCGCAGGTTTTAAAGGTGGATTATTGGCCAATTACTCGAGACACTTTGGCATATTTAGTGGCCTTGTTGGCACTAGTGGTGATTTTGGCTGATAATAGAATTCAGTGGTATGAAGCTGCTTTATTAATAACAATTTACTTGGTATATTTATTAGGTACGTTGACTCATTTACCATTTGCATAATACATTCTTATCGTAAGCTTCATTTTTTTTCGAGTGGATTAGTATATCCGTTGATAAATAAACGACTGATGGATTTATAAGCTTTAGTGAAAAACAATATCTTTGATATGTTCAAACGGTTTTGGTTAATTTAAAAATAATCGAGATTCGACGGCTAACACGAAGGATTATAAATATTCGCGTGCTTTATTCTTAATTTCTTACATACGTGCAATGTCAAAAGGATAAAATTCTCGTTATTTTATTTTATTTTTTTAAACGCGTAAATTTTGACCAAAAATAAATTTAAGTATAGAAATTAATGTAATATTTTTTGTATCAATGAAATTTTAAAATTTATCAATATGCCTTCTCTTGTAAACCCGCTGGACTCATTTATGCGAATAAAATTGCATAACTAAGCTTTCTAACGGCACTTCATCGTGTTTATTTTACAGTATTATATTGCAACGACAATTTACGTTTTAAATTCGAATCGGTCATGGTGGCTTTGCACAGGAAACGAGAAGCTGGCAGATTAATAGAGCCGATAATGCCTCTGCTGCAGAAGCCTGGTAATTTAATACAGTATATCCAACTCTTATGGAAAATTTCACGAGGTGATTAAAGAAAGTATAATATTTTTAGTTTATTACAGGTCGTCTGCCGGTATCCATGAGCGTAGAAGATGTATTTTACGTTTTGGAAGATCATTCGCCAGGTCAGTATACCTCTTAAAGACTATTTTGTGGACCAAGGGTTGATTTGAGGTAAAAATAATAAATACAAAAATTATTGGTAATTTAACGAGGAATATTTTTTGTTTCAATATTTTTTTTGTATTTCATCAAATTTTTGAGATTTTTGAGGCAATTACGTCGAAAGGGCTAATCCCTCGTGAGAAAAAATGAGCATTTCAACGACATCGAGATGATCCTCTTGATGAAGGTTTCTTTCGTCCAATCCCCCTCGTCTGAGATTTTACGATACCGAATTTTGCCCCATTTCATTTCTCATCTCACGCACGAATTCCTTTTCGCAGAATTTTATACCATGGCGCGATGGCCTAAAAATCGCAGTTTTCTGGCGAAAATCGAATGGATACTAATGTGGCCAATCATCACCATCCTACGGATGACCATACCAACCTTTTGGAACAGCAGGTACTCATTCCTGTATCTAATCACGTTCTCAATGTGCGTAGCATGGATTGGCATACTATGCTATAGTATTTCATGGATGATAACGCTAATCGGTAAGTGCGACGATACCATTCGAACGCTTAGAAAGGCACAAAAAAAGTACTCGCGTAAAAAAACCGTATTTTTCCAGCCAAACACTAACCTTGTATAACCTGATCGAAATTTTCAATCGAACTGAATTTTATAAATTATAGTGATTTACATAATGTAATAGCCAAAGATGCATATGGACTGTTTTAGGAAATAAACTCTCAATGCCGGAGTCGGTCATGGGCTTGACTTTACTAGCCGCCGGTATGAGCATACCAGAAACTATATCCGGAGTTATTGTCGCTAATCAAGGTTAGTACAGGTATTCCACCATAAGATGATATTTTTTTTCATCGTTTCCAATAAATATGTAAAATATCAAACAGGAAGCGGAAGGAGATTGCGTCTGATGTGAGAAATCACATAGAATTTGAAGACGCTTTAGTATTTAAATCCGTTTAAGTCTCGTTTATTCGCATATAACTCGATCAATGGGCAACCAAAAAATACAAAAAATAAAATATCTCACGCGGTGAAATATCAGTTCGAAGTATTGAGATATCATGAAAATTTATCGTGCTTTTTCCACTTAATATTTGTATGCTGATTGTATTCTCGGTAGCGTAATTTCGAAGAATATATCTTTTTGCGGTTTATTTAAATTTTAGACTTAGGTTTTCCTCGCATTCATGTTGAAAAATAAAACAGTATGTTCAAAAAGTGAATCTGTACGTGGAAAAAGAATTTTTGAGACTCGTGAACTCGACAATACAATTTCTCCAAAGATTATAATATGATGGATTTCATTTTGAACAAATTAACAACTCAGTGTTGTCAATGAAACAACGAAAAATCAAGTAAAAAAAGTTCGACGATGAAAAAAAAAACACTTGAAAAACAATTTTTTCGTAAAACGAATAAATTACGATTTTTTCTTCTTTTACATAAATAAAATTCGATTCAGCGGTGTTTCAAAATGACATTCAAAATATACAAAACATGACAAGATTTTAAAAAATAATAATTTGTAGATAAGTAAATTATTGGACAACCACAAACGTATTAGTATTTTTTTTTTGGAGAATGAATCATGCAAATGGGATGTTTTAATCGTGACGTCACAGACAACGCTACGCTCGGGAAAAAGGCGAAGTAGTGGGACAGACGTTAAATAATTTTGTATTGACTCTTATGGAGATGTGCGAGTTTTTCCAAATTTTCACGATTATTATTGGGTCAATGTAAAAATTGTATAAAACCGTATTTTTGAAGCGAAAAATTTCCGATTTTTTGATGGGCGAATTTAAAAATTTTAAAAATCGATACAATATTGCAATCGAAATTCAGTGAATCAATAAATTCACAAAAAAATTAATAAAACTGCCAAAAATAACGCAATAGCCTTAAAATTATAATTTTTATAATACATTCTCATGGGATAGTATGTTTGTTTCTTTTGTTGGTTACACTTGGTTCCGCTAAGCGCCACAGTCGATCTATTTGTAGCATAATTCCCAATTATTATTGAAAAAAAAAGTAAAAGAACTCATCAGGAGGGAGAGGGGAGGGGATCAAGTTTGGACATACTCATACCGATTTTTAAGGATATTTTTTTTTTTAAAGGAATTTCATGAAATAATTTGAAGAAAATGTCACACAATGAAGAAGTCGAACACTTGCATAAAGTTATGCTGTTTTGATTCATATTATAATATAACCTTTTATTTGCGTTTTTCTCGATGACATTGCGTTTTATGCAAATTACGTGTATGACATAATTTGTAGAGAATTTCATCAGGAATATTTTTAGTTATTATCAATTTTTTCATAAATGCATTTTTTCTGGCTTAAAATTCAAATAATTAAACTTCACTTACCTTTTCACCCAAAAATTCATTTTATACGTGCGCTTGACTTTCATTTTTTGAAACTAGCTTCGAAATGTTTCCTAGGGACTCTTGATAAACGTGGTGAAGACGGCAGGAGAGGAGGGGAGAAGGAGGTGAAGCAACACTTCGCGACCTCTTCGGCTACGCACAGTTGTCTTTGTCTTCTTTGGTTTTCAAAACGATCACCATATTTTTTCAAGTTTCAGGAACAACCTGTTAAAAAATTTCAAAGCAAATTTTAGAAACACCCTGTACTTTGGAAATAAACTATTTTAGACAAATTCGTAGAATTATCGTTACGAAATCACGCGGATACTATAAATGAATTTTTACTCGAGTATTCACGGAATAGAAATTTCTCTAGCTTTTTAAAATCTTACGCAATTTATCGAATCGATTTTTTATAATTACCATGGAACCGGTTACCATGAAAACTATTGGCAAAAAATCACAAAGGGGTATTTTTTTTACCAATTTATCCGCGCCTATTTAATTAAAACGCAATTACACGATAGAATTTCTAAAAAAAAAAAAATTCATAAAAAATTAAGGTAAACCGCATCTACGCTACCTTCGTATTTTTTTTCAACATATCGTCCAAATGAACCAGGAATTATCTGGAGAAATTTACATATCGATGAATTAAGGGCGTAATTTTTTCAACACGTATATCGGTCATCTTAGTGAGAAATTACGTCACTAGGAGGACTCCGAATATAATGATCTCGTAACCTTGAATAATTGTACCAATGTTTAGTTCATTAACTTGTGGGATAAAAATGGACACTCGAGTACGTCCGAATGTCACCTTCCAGGCTATTATCGTTTTATAGATTTTTTCACCATTTTTCTGTTTACAGGTCATGGTACGATGGCTCTTAGTAATGCGTTTGGCTCGAATACCTTTGCAATTCTTATGTGCCTCGGTGTACCTTGGTTAATAAAAATATTAGTTTTCGAGCAAACCGAGAAATCAGATGGAAGTATAACCATATCTTCTGGAGGTATCGAGTATACAGCTTGCATTGTAGTAGTTGCATTAATAGTGGTTTTCTCCATATTCCTGATAAACCGGTTTCGCCTTAAAATAAAGGTACGAATCCGTTACAAATCGCTAATAATCTAGCCTACTAAGTCAAGTTCATTTGATTATTGTTTTATTCGCATGTTACGCAGGTCGGATGGATATTCGTGTTGTTTTATTTGATATTCATTGGAATCAGCATATACATAGAGTTGCAATTTTTCTGGCACAAGCCGAGATAGAAAGTAGTTTAAACCATAATATATTAGTCTAGTCGTATATCGTCATTGACTCGGTAAATGATATTTATCAACCGAAGCATTTATATTTTTTTCGTATCGGAGACAAATTTCAAATTACAAAGACATCGAGAAAAACTTAGAAGACTTGTTTATATAAGGAAAAAAATATGGTAATTATCTTTTCAACATTATGTGATAATGTACATGAGCATCACTATAGACTCGAGTGGATCACATCTATTACGTCTTTAGTAAATAAATCGTGAAATATTTTACGCAGGTTATTATTAAACTTTTTTTTCTTTCTTTCGAAGACAAGACGAATCAAACTAAGGCATCTTGTTTTAAATTATGTTTAGCAATTTTAATCAAATGTACTATTTTCGTGTATTTTTAAATTTGCTTTTTATTCGAATGATCTAAATAAATATTTTTTATAACGAGTAGGCGTTTATTTATTTTGAATTTCGTAATTGTATTGAAAGATAACCAAAACTACAACCAAAAAATCAGCCTCCTGTTTTCATCGAAGGACAATAGGCTGAAATAAACAACGAAAAACAAAAAATAATAAAATACCGATATCCACAGGTCATCAGTGTTTGTTAATTTACACCTAAAAAGAAGGAGGATCGGTAATTTAAACGTCAAAATATCCTTGATTTACATTCTGCCTTTTTTCACTTCGCAAATTCTGACAACTCGTTCAACTGGTAGCTGAGTAGTTCGAGGAGTTCGCATTCGTTCACCGAAATAAGAAAATATTTATGTGAAGAAGTACAAATTTTTGTTCAGCTCGGAGCGTTCGTTTGTTTGGAAATTTCGAGGTCAAGGTGCATGTTTGGTGTAAATTCTTCGATGATAAGTATTTCAATTTTCGTGGAAATTTTTACATCAAAATGTAACGATTCCCTTGTTAAAAAGCGCTTAGTTCGATGTTTGGAAAATTCGCGAAAATTATCGCTTTCATGACCTTGAAAAAGGAAGTGATTCTTGAAAAAAATCCCAAAATATATTTTTTCAAAATCAATTTTATCGGGATTTCAAGAGCGGGGAGGGGGGGGATTTTTCACTTTTTTCTGAATTTTGAGAGGGATACGCTGAAGAGCAGTAACGTTAATGTGAGATTTTCGAGCAGACTGATGACGTCATCACATTTTTTTGATGAAGATCCCCAAGAAAATAGAAAAAAATGAATTTGTTTATTTATTCAGATATTTATTTTTCAATTTTTATTCAGTCACAAAACAGGTAAATATTCAATATGAAAATTTAGAGACTTTTCATTAGCTGAAAAAACGAGATTAGCGCATGGAAAAACCCAAGCGTGCCAGAAAGAATATATTACCAAAATTTTACAACATTTTTTCACCTATTTTCGATGTATTCAAAATTGAAATTAATCGCTACGTAAAAAAATCAGTCGCAAATGGCCCCAGGGTCGAGCGACTCGAAATAAAGAAAATAAAAAAAAACTACTTATATTTTTTAATAAGTTATTTTTGATTTGTAAAAATTTTAACAATTTTTTCAAAAGTAATTTCGTTCAATTTTTTATACAATTACACAAGAAATTGAAGAATTAAAAAATTTGTTTATACAATTACACGAAAAATTAACGATTAAAAAAAATTCAGGTTAAATAACCGAAATAAAAGCGTCTACGCTCCTATTAGTTGATTTTATTCAAGTACCAAAGACTTCTTCCAATCGACGTGTTCTTTCTGCAAAATCGATTCGCCCAAATATCTCAAACGAACCACCCAAAAGGGTAAACTTTTCACGTACACCCTTCGTCTTCGCCCAACTTCGCCATCTAGACACCTTGAAAGCCCGCCTCGCATTTTCCAAATAGGGCATGGCCGTTTTCCATGACTCATGACCTTGAAACAATTCAGCATCCAGAGGAAAACCAACTTCTCGGGGGATTTCTCATTGCTCCAAAAATCAGCGGGCGGTTGTTATACAGCGTGTCTCAGAAGTCCTGCACGGTACCTTTTATTTTTGATGGGGGGGTGATAGCGAAAAAATCCACCGATTTTATACTTCT